>JABWTJ010000788.1:7299-217151 GCA_016801875.1 Solanum sitiens
GTAGTGCCCAAAGGCCCCGCACCCCACCCCAACCCTACCTTGAGACACCGTGCCTCGAGGCCCCCTGACCACCCCACCAGCAAGCCTCGATGAGTAGTGCCCCAAGGCTCCCCCACCCCATCCCACCCCCAAATCTAAGTGTCGTGCCCCGAGGCCCCCTGACCCCAATAGTGAGGCCGTGTGCTCGCAGGCCACCATATCCCTCTCACAGCTTTGACGGGTGTCCGATGCCTTCCGAGGGCCCCCCCAGCGTTCGAGGCGTTGTGCCGCGAGGGCCCCCCACCCCACTACAGCCTCGAAGCGTCATGCCCCGAGGCCCTTATCCCTACCCCCTAACTCGAGGCGTCGTTTTGCCCCGAGTGCTTCTTCAACCCCAACCCCTGCCTTGAGGCACGTGCCATCGAGTCCCCCCCCAACACAACCCACTTCCATCCTCGAGACCCCCCCGACCACTACCTCTAGTCTCTAGACGTCGTTTGCCTCGAGGCTCCGGACTCCACCCTCCAACCTTGAGGCGTCGTGCCCCGAAGCCCACCAAACCCTACCCCACCCCTCGCCTCACGGTATCGTGCCCCGAGGTCCCCCCACCCCAGCCTCGAGGCGTCATGCTCCGAGGTTACCCCAACCCCACCCCAACTCTAGCCTCGAGGCATTATGCCCTGCCCCACCCTAGTCTCGAGGCGTCGTGCCCCGAGGATCCCCAACCCCAACCCCACCCTACAGGCATCGTGCCCTCAGGCCCCTCCAACCGCCCTCCAGCCTCGAGGCGTGCCCCGAGGCCCCCCACCTCGAGGGATGTGCCCGTCCAGAGCCTCAAGGGATCGTGCCTCGTGCCCCCCCCTCCCCACCCCTAGCCTCGAGGTGTCGTGCCACAATTTCTTATGTTTTCGACAACAGTAAGAACAAACATCGATATGAAGACTTCCTTTTATTTGTAATTGTTTATTATTTTGGGGGGACTATATAGTTGGTATAGTATGCATGTTAAATTGTTAATGTATAGAATGTTACCATTATCAAAAAGAAAAATGACCATCTCTCCAACTGTTATTCAATTTTTATTGCTTCTAATCAATTTTAGTCCTCTGCA
This sequence comes from Solanum sitiens, assembly GCA_016801875.1. Classification (NCBI taxonomy): domain Eukaryota; kingdom Viridiplantae; phylum Streptophyta; class Magnoliopsida; order Solanales; family Solanaceae; genus Solanum; species Solanum sitiens. The sequence goes on from JABWTJ010000788.1 coordinate 8,390, forward strand.
TTTAACTTATCAAGAAAAACAATTAAATCTTGTGCAGTTTCCCGTAATCTCTTCAGATAGGACATTAGAAAATAATCTGCTTAAGAGTTAAAGACAGTAACTTAACTTCATCAGTATAACAACCAGCTTCTATTACGGGTGAATAAAGGTACCAATGACTGACATCCAGGGACTGGTATACATTTTCATATCTAATATCAATAGAAGTGCTCAGCTATTAACTGTACACAATTACCCAAAGTTTCAAGCAACAGTATTCCAAAACATCATTTGAGACAAAATTAGATTGAGTGAAGTTTGCCAACCTTGATAATAATGTTGTTGGGTAATGGCTTCATCCAAATTCCAACCAGACAGAAACAGCCTTTGTTGCTACTTGTCCTTTCCTCCCAAGTAGGAAATTTGGCATTCTGTTGAGGCAAGTTGTGAATTAAGAAAGTACAACAGAAACGATGAGTAAAAGCGGGAAAAGGAGCAAGCATCCAGATATAACAAATTCTCCTATTCCTTATTTATCTTTTGTTGCAAAGAAGTTTGAGCAGTAGAATTGGAGCTCCGTCAATTAACCAAAGCATTCAAACTCCTTTTCTGAATAAACTAAGAGAGATACCCAAAAACCAAAAAAACTTAAACTGCTAGCTGAACTGACAATCAGTAGCTTAAGTACTTTGGAAAAAAAACACTCATGCCATCTAAAAAAACACATGAACAAAAGGTAGCAGATAGGACTTAGCCAAAGAAGTATTCTTCACAAAGATGAGCTTTCCAAACAAATATGACAATAAGAAGTGAGCAGCCATGACTCAAGGTGGGGACAAGAATATAATTTCATGTTGGCATTATGGCCAGCAACTCACTACTGATTTTAACCCTTGAGGCATTGATCAAACTAAGAAGACATATATTGAAGAAACCATGTACCAATTTTGACAACTATAGAAGCATACTAAAATTGACAAAAATCAAAGCCAAGAGGATGGCTATACATACATGATCCTGCATACTCACAATCTATCGAAAACAAACCAGAAGTTGGCATGAGGCTTGCAGAAAACTCCAACAGGCAAAGAAAAGCAAATTCATTTATTTAAAATAACAAGAAGAGGATAATACAAACTCACATAAAGCATAACATGCAAGACTTAATCAGTTTTGAATAAAATATGGCCCAAAACAATAAACTAGTGTCCCCATATTAAAAAATATAACACCTTAAGAGACAAAGAGCGTAAACGATATACAACAAACTTGAAGAGAAAAACTGGAAACAGAGCAGCTGCAATCTGGAAAAGGGAAACAAAACTCACACACTGAAATAGACTCAGCAAAAACAACCAAGTGAAAGGAATCAAAACGAGCAGTAAAGATAGTAAATAAACTCGAAATGTTGACGTTTTGATTGATTCATCCAACTAGAGGTGGAAGAAGGAAAAATGACGTTGAATACTAAGCAACAACACAAACTCAACAATATTCAAAAAAACAGATTCGAGAAGGGAAGCCACAAAACAAACTCAAATAAAGCGGCAGAGAAACACCAGCATTAGATACAGAACATCAAAAGACTTAAATATTTCCCTCTCCTTTCCCCTTCTTCTTTAGTTGTTTATAAAAATTGTTGTTACGTTCCTTCCAACCTCCTCTCTTCCAAACCCCTCAAGTCCAATTTTTCCTTTTACTTATTGCCCTTTATTGATCTTAACTTCTGCTTCTAGGAATCTGCTGCTTCTTTGTGCATTTTAGGTGCCAGTGTCTTAGTATAGAACCATATAGACAATCTAGCCAGACTATTGCATATAGACAATCTTGCCAAACTATTGCAAGTGTTGGTATGCGAAACAACAATTTTTCAATTCCCTTACACAATTATTTGTTCCATACAGGGCTCACTCATACTTTACACAACAATATCAATATTCAGAGAAAAAAACATGTTGTAATATGCGAGACCAGAGAATATAAATGGTAAAAACTCATAAAGATTGTTTATGACTCTTATACAATTTAACCAAGTATATCTTAATACAGTTTTAGAAAAACAATAAATCAAACTAGAAAATCACCTGTCTCAAAGATGGTCCTACACACAAGGCCAAAGCATTGTCCTGGCAAGAACGAGGAGTTTCAAACTGTTTGATATCAAGCTTTTTGTTAATAAACCCAACTTGAAAGTAAATACTCCCACCCCGCCCCTTCCTCGGGGTCCTACAGATTTTAACTTATCAAGAAAAACAATTAAATCCTGTGCATTTTCCCGTAAATCTCTGAGATGGCTACCATCATTTTATCCTTAAAAAAAAATTTCTCATGATCATTTAAGTTATGGGAACAATATAGAACCAACTCGACAATAGAACAAAGACTTGCAACAACTTGAAATACAAGAGCATTCATGGGGAACAAATCAATGCAGCTGAATAAGGAAATTAACTAGACACTACAATATAGAACCATATACACAAACCCCTCGAGTCCTTAAACCCTCCTTACTTCCGCAAACCCCTCAAGTCCAATTTTTCCTTTTCCTTATTGCCCTATACATATATTAATTTCTGCTTCATTGTGCATTTTAGGTGCCAGTGATTAGTCTACAATATAGAACCATATACACGATCTGCCATACAATTTTTCAATTATCTTACACGATTATTAATCACATTTTACACAACAATGTCAATATTACCCTAATTAAAGAGAAGAACCATACAACTTGTTAAAGAATATCTTAATAAAATATCAGAAAAAACCAATGAATGAAACAGAATGTAATGTGAAAATCACCTGTCTCAGAGATGTTCCTACACACAAGGCCAAACCATTGTCCTGGCAAGAATGAAGAGTTTCAAACCGTTTGATATCAAGCTTCTTGTTAATAAACCCAACTTGAAAGTAAATATTCCCAGACGATGGGAAATACACACGGAACTCAAACAGAATGGAATTTGGAAATCACCTGTCTCAGAGATGCTCCTCATCCACAAAGTTATTTGTCCATGTTTACTCAACAGAAACGTGTCTGGCTTGGAGAGTTACACTCTTGGTCCTGACGAATACTCCTCGGGGAAGAGACCGGAGATGATCAAGATTACCAGCTGCTGCATTTGTTTCAACTTTCAACCATCAACATCTCAACAACACCATTTTCAGCAAGAAACACCTCTTCTATGATAGAGCGAAGATCAGCAGGCGTGCTGTCATTCAAGTCAGTCTCCCCTGCAACCTAAACAAAGCAAAGTTTCACCACACCCAAACAGTACCAAAAATGTATATCAACATTAAAACATATATCTAACTGTCACAAACCTGTCTACATGTTCCAGAAATGGAAATAACATCCCGTGTCTAATCCATGTATAATCCTGCTCATGAAAATGTGTCATATTCGTAGATACACCATACTTCATACTTCTATCACTTGGATATTTTTGCATAGTGGGAGTCTGCATAATGCACAAAAGATAAGTCTTACCCTTTGCGTGCCATTTCCAGAGTAGCCAAAGAACATGACACATACTGTTCCAACAACATGATAATTGAGGAGCTTGTGTTTCTGAATCAACTACAATTGCCGGCCAAGCAGGACAATGTCCCCAAACTATGTCAGCTGAATTAAAACCCTCGTGACCAAACCTATGAGCTCTCCTCCCTCCCTCCCGCTTCACCATTGCATCAGTTCCGCTTAAATCTATAGCTTCATCAAACTCTCCATCAAGCGTGCCGGCATCTCCCAATTGCTCGTGTAATGATGTTAATGTACTGCGGGAAGTAGAATACTTCCTACTATCTAATCGCTATGACCCATCATACCCAATATCTACTGTTCCATTGGGCGAAAACACAACATTGGTAATTTACCCTATCTTCCTCACGCTTCTCAGTTCAAATTTCAGGTTTGGTTTTTTTCAAGCTACCCTTTTCTCTACACAGATTAAATTCAGGGTCCAAAGTTGATTCTTACTCTTCTCTTTCTTCTAATTATCGAGAACAGAGTCATTAAATCAAGATGGAAGTACCTGAAGAGACACAACAATTATTTATTCCATGAAGGGCTTATTCACATTTACACAACAATATCAATATCACTGAAGAGAAGAACCATGTTGAAATATTGTTTATGCCTCTTAGACAACTTGATCAACAATATACTGCAAGTGATGCTATGAGTGGATTGAAAAACCCCATTGTTCTTGATGCCTCCATATAAAGAGGAGGAAGAGAAGAATAGTCAGTTGGATTTTACAGAGCTTGGTAAAAGTCCTTGAGGAAAGCTGAATTTTGTGAGGATTTAGTAAACAGTTGTGTTGGGGTTGAATGAAGTTTGCCAGCATTGATTATATGGTGTTGAGTAATGACTTCATCCAACCAGATAGAGAGTAATTCTCTGAGAAGGCTACCATCATTTTTATCTTTAGTTAACATTAGCTAAGGAAAACAGCCTGTGTCACTAATTCTCAATAAATTTATCGGAAAATTGGCATTCTGTTGAGGCAAGTTGTGAATTAAGAAAGTACAACAGAAATGATGAGTAAAACCTGGAAAGGGAGGAAGCATCCAGATAACAAATTCTCCTATTCCTTATTTATCTTTTGTTGCAAAGAAGTTTGAGCAGTAGAATTGGAGCTCTGTCAAAGCCAGTCAAAGAGGAAAGACAAAAAACAATGAGTAAACCAAGAGTCCAAGACAAAAAACAGTGAGTAAAACAATGAGTAAACCAAGAGCTCTCTGTCAAAGCCAGTCAACAGAAACCGCATTTTCCCATGTAATATTCCCCTCTCATTTCCCCTTTTTCTTTAGTTGTTTAGGGCACCTATATAGAGGACCCCATTAAAGATTGTTGTTACGTCCTCCCAACCTCCTCTCTTCCAAACTCCTCAATTCCAATTTTTCCTTTTCCTTATTTCCCTTTATTGATCTTAATTTCTGCTTCTAGGAATCTGCTGGTTCTTTGTGCATTTTAGGTGCCAGTGTTTTTGTACAGAACCATATAGACAATCTTGTCGGACTATTGCATATAAAGAATCTTGCCAGACTATTGCAAGTGTTGGTATGCGAAAAAACAAATTTTCAATTCCCTTACACAAGTATTTATTCCATACAGGGCACACTCATAGTTTACACAACAATGTCAATATTAAGAGAAAAGCCATGTTGATATATGCGAGATCAAAGGATATAAATGTTAAAAACTCATAAAATTGGTGTTAGGGTTGAGTAATGGCTGAATTTTGTAAGGATTTAGTAAACAGTTGTGTTGGGGTTGAATAAAGTTCGCCAGCCTTGATAATATGGTGTTGAGTAATGGCTTCATCCAACCAGATAGAGAGTAATTCTCTGAGAAGGCTACCATCATTTTTATCTTTAGTTAACATTAGCTAAGGAAATTAACTAGACTACAACACTAATTACCTCCAAACCTTTAAAATGAAACCAACATATGTAAAGATTGTTGTTACTTTCCTTCCAACAATCTTAACTAGCTTCCAGTCTTCCACAAACCTCTCAAGTCCAATTTTTCCTTTTCCTTATTTCCCTTTACGGATATTAATTTCTGATTCATTGTGCATTTTGGGTGCCAGTGATTAGTTTACACTATACACAATCTTGCCACACAATTTTTCAATTCCTTACACAATTATTAATCCTAATTAAAGAGAAGAACCATACAACTTGACAATACAATTTTAGAAAAACAATGAATAAACAAGAAGAACCATACAACTTGATAAAGAATATCTTAATCAAACAGAATGTAACGTGAAAATCACCTGTCTCAGAGATGTTCCTCCACAAAAGGCCAAACCATTGTCCGGGAAAGAATGAAGAGTTTCAAACCGTTTAACCACACCAAGAGTTTCTTAACTTCAACTCCTTCTAAGTCAGTAATCGATCCAAGACTCAGCAAATATTCAAACTCCACATAACCAGTAAACTCCATGAGAGTAAGATTTTACAGAACCCTTGAGGAAGGTTGAATTTAGTGATGATTCTGTATACAGTTATGTTGGGGTTCGTGGATAGATAAAAAGATAAGGAAGAAGGAGATGAGAGGAGATTGAAACCCCCATAGAAAGAGGATGAAGACAAGAATAGTGAAAACCCCATTGTTCTTGATGCCTCCATAGAAAGAGGAGGAAGAGAAGAATAGTCCCCCATTGTTCTTGATGCCTCAATAGAAAGAGGAGGAAGAGAAGAATATATATTGAAAAACCCCATTGTTGTTGATGCCTCCAGATATATACTGCAAATGATGCTATGAGAGGAAATTGAACCCTATCCACCTCCTTTGCGGAATACCAGAAAAAGAGATGAATTAGCGGATCATAGGGCTAAGTTGAAGCATGCCTGACCTTCTTTATCGGAGACTGAGTTAATATACAATCTCACTTTGGAGACTTCCCTTCGGAATAGGTAGAATATGGTGCCACAAATTGTAGTCTACTCGGCATGTGTCGATGCCTCCATAGAAACAGGAGGAAGAGAAGTATATTGAAAAACCCCATTGTTCTTGTTCTTGATGGAGTGAGTATATATATACTGAAAGGAGGAAGAGAAGAAGAATAGGCTATGAAATGTTGTACATAACGCTGAAACAGCTGTACAATTAGCTTCTTGGAAATTGGACGTTGTGGGTCACATTCAAAATAATACTCCCTCCGTTTATACTTTCTCCGTTGATTATTTTTTTTTAAATTTAATTTGACTAATTTTTAAAGTTAAATTAAGTTATACTAATTCGATATTTTAAAAATTTAGATATTCAAAAATTATATGAAAATAACTATAAATTGCAATTTTTTGCATATCAATATATTAAAAAAATACATCTTAGAATGTCAGTCAAAATTCTTGTAGTTTGACTCTAAAAATAACCATGACAATTAAAAGTGGACGGAGAGAGTATTAATTAATTATTATCAAAAAATGAAAAAACACATAAATCACCTAAATTTGACGGCACAACTTATTTTAACACTTAAATTATATGAGTATATAAATATCACATTAACATGTTTCAAGGGATTAAAACAAGAAAATGATCAAAATGGTCCTTGATATATTGGGGTTATTTTATTTTGGTCCTTAATATATTCTAAGTAATTGAAATAGTTATTACAAAATATGTTCAATTTAGTCTTTTACCCAAAACTAAACAATTTATCCCAAAAATCTGTTAAATATAACGATGAACCCTACATAACTTACAAAATTCATTATTTTTTCTCTAACAACTAACCACACAATTTTCAAATATGGTTAAAATGATGGATTTTGTAAGTTATGTGAGCCCCACCATTACATTTTAACAGTTTTGAGGGGTGAATTGTTAAGTTAAGGGTAAAAGACTAAATTGAAAACATTTTGTCATACATGAATGACTATTTCAATCACCTAAAATATAGTAAGGACCAAAATAAAACAGCTTCAATACAGTAAGAATCATTTTGATCATTGTATCTGATTAAAACACCCCTAAGAAATGATGTGACAGAGAGACTCCCCTAAAAGTGAAAACAAAGGGGGAAAAGCTAGATTTTTAAAGTCCTACACATGATTTTTTTTTGGCCTATATATATCAAATTATTTATATGAATTTTTTTTATACATTAAATCTTTAAAATATGTAAATTTTCTTAATAAAAGGTAAATGAAATTAGTGGTTCCCTTTTTTAATTTCCTTAATTTTTTTTTCCTTTTCATTTTGTTGTCTTCCTCATTACACATCTTTCTCCATTGAAACATCTCTTCCTTTATCTTTATCCCCATCTCTATCCACTATTTTCTTTTCACTAGTCTTTTACTAATTCATAAAATCCAATACCAATGTCATTTTATTGACATCGATTTCACTCTATAATATTGACAAATATAAAATTTCTTAAATTTTGGGTGACCCATTTAATTTTTAGATCCATTCAAAAATTTCTCATGATTTTTTTACTTTTTAACTTTCTTATGTAATTTTTCATTTCTTATTTGAGTTGTAAAAAAAAATTATTTTTCAAAAATATTCATTCTCCAAGTAGGTAAATTCGTTAGGAGGTTCGAAGAAGATAATGTGAATATTATAGTGATTTTTTAATAAAGTGACTTTAAAAAATTGTTGAATAGTGAAGAAGAGAAAAGAAAGTATTGAAGGTTAGAATAATAGTGCACAACAAGGAAGAAGAAAGAGAGTGATGGGGTAGGATATTCATTTATAAATTAATCAATTGATTTTAATTAATTTTAAAAAGTGTTACAGAAAAAACGGTGAATAAGTTAAAAAGAAATAAAAATTAATGACATGGTGCCTACATGGTTATGATGTGGCACTTACGTGGCTATGATGTGGCGGGTGTGTAACACTTCGGAAATTCAAGACGTGTCGTAAAGCCTAACAAGGTGTCATAAAGTCTAGACACTGTTTTTAAGGTTAGTTTAATGAATATAGGTCATTTAGGAATTTTAGAAACCAAAACATCCAAGAACGTCCATGACGTTCGGAAGTTGGTTCAAAGAGGTTCTAGTGTGTCGTAGCCTATTTGACTAGTTTTTAAGAGTCGGAAATTAATGAAATTTGGTGAAAATGTGTGTAACACGTGTTAGAGATGTTTCATGGTCGAAACATCCGGGTACGACTCCCCAAGGACTAACCAAGGGCCCTTGAGGAGGACCCCTACAGGTTGAGGCAACACTGCCTGGGCAGTGTGCGTCGACGGGACAAGCCACGGTCCGTGTGTGGACTGACGGAGCGTCGATGCCACCATTGTCCCACACTTAGACAATTTGAGAAAACCCACGCCTGCAAAAGTCTCTAAACTTACCTACGGATGTGCAGGACGGAGAGGGTCAGTCCGTCGACTCACAGACGGCCTGTCGACGGGGTTCCGTTTGTGAGGGTCTTGATTTTTCTGCACGTGTTTAGTTAGGTTCATTTAATTATTTAAGGGGTTAGGTGGTTAATTAGGGGATTAAGGGTGCCTAATTAAGTTAGTTAACCTCCCATATAAAGTCCCCAACCCCATTAAACTAATTAGAACTCTTAAAACAATTCCTCTATCTTCTTTCTTCTTTCTCTCTCTATCGGAAGACTCCATTGAAGGCTAAGTCAAGGAAGGGTATTGGGGGCTGGAAAAGGGTGATTCCATCTCCAAATTTTCACCAGAACGTTGAGGTATGAGATCTCTTCACCTTTGAGACCTCTTTTCTCAAAGGGTTCATTCAAAGTGTTTTCAAATCTAGAGTTTTCAAATGGGTTTCATCCAATTACGAATTTGAAGTTATGAATTAAGTTGTTGATGTTTTACTTAGGTTATATTGAATAGATTAACATGTATTTTAACTTGATTATGGTAATTGTTGATGGTTTTGCCTAAATTGAAGAGCATGATCCTAAGTCCCTAACCCTAGGTTGTGATCTTGACTTATAGGGTATAATGTTCATTCAGTTGACTTGGTTAAGGGTTGAATTACAACTAGATGATGTTGTTATGGTAATAATGAATGAATTAGGATGATGTATGGTCTTTCATTCTAGTTCTTGAGAAGTGATCTAGGGTATGATGAATTGACTTAATCCTAAGCTTTGATGTATTATTGAATTGTGATGTAGTGATTCTTTTAGCCTTGTGATTATATTGGTTATTGAATTATGGTGACTTGATGACCTAATTGAGTTGAACTAAGGGTTGATAGTAAGACCTTGATGATTAATTGTAAAGGAGACTTGGTAAGTCTTGTGATCCCTATACTTTGCTTCAGTTATGATTAATTGTGATTAAGTCATGATGATTGTGTTGGAGTATGCCTTGTTTAGGATTGGTAGGGTGGTATGATAATGAATTGAAATGTCTTGCTTATGGTTGTGAGGTTGATTAAGATTTAAAGTTATAAGGATGATGGTTATTACCAATGTGCTTTATTATGAAAGAGTATGTAATGTGTTAACCTTACTTATGTGGATTGTGATGAAAGGATTATACTCATGCAATTCCTATTGAGCTATTATGATGATGATTATACAAGGGCTATACCCTATGACCTAAACTAAGTTATGATTTATAAATAAAGATTAAAGATATTTCAATAAGGGACTTAGCTTAGCACCGAGTGAACTTGACAATCGGAGGTGATGGCTTTCCAATAGAGGAAGTGTTACCCTATAGTTCTATATGTGGTGTTGACTCTCCTTTGAGGGATACTCATTTCATTGATTCCCATGAGATGAGGCTCCAATTACCAAGTGGTATGTAGAGGTAAATATCTATCTCTTAGTTCTTGAACTATGTTGCCCACAAAGGAAGACTAGCTAGTGGATCCACCTAGAAAGCTACGTTTATGTTTGGTTTTACTTTGTCTGGTATACCACCTTTCATCGGTGTAAGGTTTTACAACACCAAATTTCACATTAGCTCATATGGTCTATGTCGGTTAAAGCAAGTACTTCCCTAAACTAAAATAAAGTAATGATGTATAAACTAACTAAAGTGACTTTAGGGGTTTGACTTAGCTTAGGTAGTGGTATGTGACTCTACCTATGCCTTGCACTAGTTTGCCTTGATAGAAGCTTTAGGAGGTTAATATTATGTATGTAAATGATGATAAATGTAAATGATCTTAGATGATGATTATGATGCTTATGAACATGCAATTGGTCTTTATTGTTAAAGTATGAACTTATGTGTAATTGAAGACTATGTTATATGAAGTGAGTTACTATTTATGGTTCTTGTTGGGTTACTTGATTAAGTAAGGTTATGGAGCTTTGCTTGGTCATTGCACTTGTTGACTTTATGAGGATTTATGATTAGTTGTCTTGCTTTGCTATTTACATGATGAACTCTTATTCATGCTTGTGATTTTATTACTTGGTGATAGAGTTATATGAGATTATGGGTTCAAGTATGTTGGTATGCATATAGCGTATTTGATTTGTTGAACATGTCTAAATGATTGGTATAGTTTGTTGATTGTGCATAAGTCCTTAAAGAGGTAAAATGACATGATTTAACTAAATGTCCCTTTTTAGCATGTTTTGTTGTTAAATGTGCATATGGTCTTATACATAGTACATGTGGCGTACTAACCCCATTTTCTCCCTTTTCCCCAAACATTTTAGGTTCCGGTCATTGAAGTTTCCTTCGAGGCAATCTAAAAGGAGGCTTAGATATTCTCTCTCATCCAAGTGGTAGGTCCTCATTTGCCCGAGGACGATGCCAATATTCTAGCTACGGATTTGCTTAGATATTAAAACACTTATGTTTACTCTATCTTTCATTTGAGGACAAGTTGTAAAAGCCTATATTGGCTTTGTTATATTGATGTAGGGCTATGCCCAAATTGCTATTGTCATTGTAGATGGTTATGAGATGAGACGAATTTTATGACTCTATTCTATCTTATATATGTATGTGAAATAAAAGTAGAAGATTAAGTAATCTTCTTGTATGAAGGGTCTATGTATACTCGATATTAATACTATTACGTGTATGTAGAGGTCTATGTAAACCTCAATGTATAAATAGTAAAAGTTTTAAATTCTTCCATATTTTTGACTTGTGAATGCAATGATGAAAACTAAGGATCTAGTCTTAGTCCTCAAAGAGGAGGACGACGACGGTTACGTCTAGGGGGTAAACCCGGATGTGACAAACTTGGTATCAGAGCATGAGGTTAATTATCCTTGATAAGGATGTCTCTCTCCACCACGTCTATGTAGATTCGTATTCATAATTGTGAAGCGCGCCACACTTATGAATAGGAATCTATATGATGCTTAGGAATCTCTCTCTTTCTCGAAAATCCAATGTCGTGCCTCTAGAGTAACTATTATATGCTTTCACCTAAACCTTGTATTTTGGTTATAGGCAATGAATACTCGGAGGAATGCGGCTTGAAGGCTTGATGAGGAGGTTGCTAATGCGGGAGATACTCCTTGTGTTGATCAAGATCCTCCACTTGAAGAGGAAGTTAATATTGAACAAGTTCCGGCCAATCCTCGACCTTTGGCGGAAGGTGAAATAAGGGATATCCTCATCCAAATGGCCCAAGCCATTACTACTCAAGCTCAAGCCACTACTATTCAAGCCCAAGCTATGACGGCCCAAGATAATTGGGAGGTAGTACCCCGAGCCAATCAACAAGTTTCTACCACGGCATCTCGTCTAAGGGACTTAACTCGAATGAACCCTCCTACTTTCTATGGGTCTAGGGTGGATGAAGACCCCCAAGAGTTCATCAATGAAGTTTATAAGGTACTCTTTTCCATGGGGTTAAGCATTAATGAGAAGGCCGAGTTAGCCACATTTCAACTCAAAGATGTGTCTCAAACTTGGTATGTTCAATGGAGGGACAATAGGCCTCTTCGGGGTGGACAAGTGACTTGGGAGATCTTCAAGAAGGCATTTCTTGATCGATTCTTTCCTATGGAGATGAGGGAAGCTAAAGTGGTGGAGTTCATCAACCTTCGTCAAGGAGGTATGAGTGTTCTTGAGTACTCCATGAAATTTACAGAATTGTCAAAATATGCTCCTTCTTTGGTTTCCGATCCTAGAGATGAAATGAGCCGCTTTGTGACGGAGGTGTCGGATGATTTGCAAGAAGAGTGTCATTTGGCTATGCTACATGACAACATGAACATTTCCTATCTTATGGTGCATGCTAGACAAGTTGAGGAGGCAAGGGCTAGGAGGAAGAGTAGAGATGCTAAGAGGGCAAGGTCCCTTGAAAGTGGTTCTTCCAAGAATAGGCTTGAGATTCAAGACAAGCCTAAGTTCAAAAAGAGGTTCTCTAAGCAAGTTCCATCCATGTTCCCTAAGGCTTGTGATGACAAGCTGGCTAAACCTAGAGCTCAAAAGGGAAGGAGTGGGAACTCACCAAATGAGAAGCCTAAATGTGCTAAGTGTGGAAAGGGTCATTTGGGTGAATGTTTGGTCGGAACGGGCAATTGTTTTGGTTGTGGAAAGAGTAGACACAAGGTTAGAGATTGTCCTAATATGAAGGGGCAAGAGAAGAGTGGACAAGCAAGTGGTTCTAGTGATGCTCCAAAGAAGAACCGCTTCTATGCTCTTCGTACTAGGGGTGAGCAAGAGACCTCTCCCGATGTGGTGACGATATATTAAAAGTCTTTTCTATTGATGTTTACGCTTTACTTGACCCGGGTGATACTTTTTCTTTCGTTACACCTTTTGTAGCTTGAAAGATTGATACTTTACCCGATATTTTGCATGAATCCTTTTTAGTATCTACTCCGGTGGGTGAGTCTGTAGTTGCAAATAGGGTATATAGGAATTGTCCTATCATGTTGCCCAATAGAGTTTCCAATGTTGATCTAATAGAACTAGATATGCTTGATTTTGATATCATTTTGGGTATGTATTGGTTGCACTCTTGTTTTGCCACTATTGATTGTAGGACAAGGGTGGTGAGATTTAATTTCCCAAATGAACCCGTTGTTGAGTGGAAGGGGGAAGTTCTATTCCTAGAGGTCGTATCATTTCTTGTCTAAAAGCTTGCAAAATGATCTCTAAGGGTTGTCTATATCATATAGTGAGAGTCCAATACCTTGACTCCGAAATTCCTCCCATTGAGTCGGTCCCCATAGTGAGTGAATTTCCGTAGGTCTTTCCTAATGACCTTCCCCGTATTCCTCCCAAACGGAAAATTGATTTTGGTATCGATTTGCTACCGAAAACAAACCCTATTTCAGTTCCTCCTTATCGGATGGCTCCGGCCGAATTAAAGGAGTTGAAGGCACAACTCAAGGATTTACTAGACAAGGGTTTCACAAGGCCTAGTATATCGCCATGGGGTGCTCTGGTTTTGTTTGTAAAGAAGAAAGATGGGTCCTTGAGAATGTGTATTGACTACCGCCAACTCAATAAGGTCACTATTAAGAATAAGTATCCTCTCCCTCAGATTAACGACTTGTTTGGTCAACTCCAAGGGGCAAGCTACTTTTTAAAAATTGACTTGAGATCGGGGTATCGCCAACTTAGGGTGAGAGGTGAGGATATACCAAAGACGGCATTCCGAACTAGATATGGGCACTATGTGTTCTTAGTTATGTCCTTTCATCTCACTAATGCTCCGGCGGCGTTTATGGACCTAATGAATAGGGTGTTTTGAAGTTATCTAGATTCATTTGTCATTGTGTTCACTGACGACATCTTGGTATATTTGAAAAATGAGGGTGATCACATGGGACATTTGATGGTGGTATTGAAATCCTTAAAGAACATCAATTGTTTGCCAAGTATAGCAAATGTGAGATTTGGTTGAGGTCGGTGGCATTTCTTGGTCATATCATCTCTAGTGAGGGAGTTGAGGTTGATCCAAGGAAAACGGAGGCGGTAAGAAATTGGCCTAGACCATTGGATCCAACCGACATTAGGAGTTTCTTGGGTCTAGCGGGTTATTACGGAGGTTTATAGATAGTTTTGCATCCATTGCTTCTCTCTTGACCACGTTGACCCAAAAGAGTAAAAAGTTTGAGTGGTCGGAGGCATGTGAAAAGAACTTCTCAATCTTGAAGGATAGGCTTACTTCCGCTCCGGTGTTGACTTTACCGGAGGGAACAAAGGGTTTTGTTGTGTATTGTGATACATCCCGTGTGGGTTTGGGGTGTGTACTTATGCAACATGACAAAGTGATTGCCTATGCTTCTAGGCAACTTAAGGTTCATGAGAGAAACTATCCAAGTCACGACCTTGAGTTAGCGGTCGTGGTATTTGCCTTAAAGATATGGAGGCATTACTTGTATGGTGTTCATGTCGATGTCTTCACGGACCATAAGAGTCTCCAATATGTGTTTACCCAAAAGGAGTTGAATCTCCAACAAAGGAGATAGTTAGAATTGTTGAAAGATTACAACATGAGTGTCCTCTATCACCCCGGCAAGGCCAATGTGGTTGCAGATGCCCTAAGTCGTACGACAATGGGTAGTGTTTCTCACATAGATGAAGCCCAGAAAGACCGTAAAAGATGTTCATAGGTTGTGTAGGTTAGGTGTGAGGTTGGAAGACTCTCCGAATGGTGATGTGTTGGTTCGACATAACTCCGAGTCATCTTTGGTCATTGAGGTAAAGTCCAAACAACACCTTGATCAACCATTGATGGAATTGAAAGTGTCGGTCCTTGGTAAGCTAAATGAATTATTCTCCTTAGGGGAGGATGGTGTTTTGAGGTACCAAGGGAGATTGTGTGTTCCCGAGGTAGATGGGTTGAGGGACCGGATCCTTGAGGAAGCCCATGGGTCCCGCTACTCCGTTCATCCCGGTGCCACAAAGATGCACCATGGCCTTAAGGAAACTTATTGGTGGGAAGGTTTGAAGAAAGACATAGCGGAATTTATTGCTAAGTGTCCAAATTGCCAACAAGTGAAGGCGGAACATCTAAAGCCGGGTGGCTTACTACAGGAAATTCAAATTCCTACTTGGAAGTGGGAAGACATCAATATGGATTTTGTGGTAGGTTTGCCTAAGACTCAAAAGCAATATGACTCCATATGGGTGGTGGTTGATAGGTTGACCGAGTCCGCTCACTTTATTCTCGTCAAGTCTACTTATTCGGCGGAAGATTATGCTAAGATCTTCATAGATGAGATTGTGTGTCACCATGGTATTCCGTTATCCATCATATCGGATAGGGGTGCACAATTCACATCTAGGTTTTGGAGGTCATTTCAAGAAGGGTTGGGTTCTAAGGTGAAGTTGAGTACCGCTTTTCATCCCCAAAAGGATGGTCAAGCGGAATGTACTATTCAAACCCTTGAGGACATGCTTAAAGCTTGTGTCATCGATTTCAAAGGGAGTTGGGCTAAGCACTTGCCTTTGGTAGAGTTTGCTTATAAAAATAGTTTCCATTCATCCATTTCCATGGCTCCCTATGAAGCCTTGTATGGTAGGAGATGTAGGTCTCCTATTGGGTTGTTTGAAGTCGGTGAGTCTTCGATTCTTGGTCCCGATTTGATTTATAAAACCTTGGAAAAAGTTCATATTATAATAAATCGCTTGCAAAAGGCCTATAGTCAGCAAAAGTCTTATGCCGATCATAGGAGGAGGGATCTTGAGTTTGAAGAAGGTGATAAGGTGTATTTGAAAATGTCACCTATGAAGGAAGTTGTTAGATTTGGCAAGAAAGGGAAGTTAAGTCCTCGTTATGTGGTCCCTATGAAATCTTGCAAACGGTTGGTAAGGTTGCCTATGAGTTGAGGTTTCCTAGTGAATTGGCTTCGGTTCATCCGGTTTTTCATGTTTCTATGCTAAAGAAGTGTGTCGGTGATCCCGAGTACATTCTTCCTATTGAGGGTCTTGGTGTCAAGGATAACCTCTCTTATGAGGAAGTTCCAATTCAAATCCTTGATAGGCAAGTAAAAAGGTTGAGGAACAAAGAAGTGGTGTCCGTAAAAGTATTATGGACAAATCACCTAGTTGAGGGTGCAACATGGGAGGCCGAGGCCTACATGAAGTCCCGTAACCAACATCTTTTGGATAATTAAGGTTCGTCATTCTTTTTAATAATATAAATATGGCTAGAAATTGAAGTTTCTTGATTTTTGGGTGAAGTTTTGCAAAATGTGCATTTTTGGAAACTTCACAGTGAAGCTACAGTGATTTATGCCACTTGAAATTTTTGTTTTTGGCTTGTTTTGAGTTATGTTGTGCATTTTAACATGGTGAGTCTTTATGAAATGATGTATATCATGTTGAGAAGTTGAACTTGATTCTAATTGACTCATGTATGTCATGTTGAGCTCATATTGTTGTTGTGAGAAGGAAATGCCTCATGAAGTAGTGTTTGAGTCTCATAATTGGTAATTGAAGTTTTTGAATTGCCTTGATTGAAACGATAAGTATTATGTTGTATTGCATTGATATTGGTTGGGCTGCTAGTCTTGAGTCTATTCCTTCTTTCAAAAGAGTTTTAGTGTCATTCGGGGACGAATGTTCCTAAGGGGGGATAATGTAACACTTCAGAAATTCAAGACGTGTCGTAAAGCCTAACATAGATGTAATGAAGTCTATACACTTTTTTTAAGGTTAGTTTAATAAATATAGGTCATTTAGGAAGTTTAGAAACCAAAATGTCCAAGAACGTCTTCGGAAGTTGGTTCAAAGAGGTAACTAGTGTGCCTTAGACTATTTGACTAGTTTTTAAGAGTCGG
Organism: Solanum sitiens; assembly: GCA_016801875.1. Lineage (NCBI taxonomy): Eukaryota > Viridiplantae > Streptophyta > Magnoliopsida > Solanales > Solanaceae > Solanum > Solanum sitiens. The sequence goes on from JABWTJ010000788.1 coordinate 25,533, forward strand.
AAATCAATGAAATTCGGTGAAAATTTGTGTAACACGTGTTAGAGATGTTTCATGGTCGAAACGTCCGGGTACGACTCCCCAAGGACAACCCAAGGGCCCTTGAGGAGGACCCCTACAGGTTGAGGCAACACTGCCTGGGCACTGTGTATCGACGGGACAAGCCACGGTCCGTGTGTGGACTGACGGGGCGTCGATGCCACCGTCGTCCCACACTTAGCCAATTTGAGAAAGCCCCCGCTTGCAAAAGTCTCTGAACTTACCTACGGATGTGCAGGACGGAGGGGGGTCAGTCTGTCGACTCACAGACGGCCCATCGATGGGGTTCCGTCTGTGAGGGTCTTGATTTTTCTGCACGTGTTTAGTTAGGTTCATTTAATAATTTAAGGGGTTAGGTGGTTAATTAGGGGATTAAGGGTGCCTAATTAAGTTAGTTAACCTCCCATATAAAGTCCCCAACCCCATTAAACTAATTAGAACTCTTAAAACAATTCCTCTATCTTCTCTCTTCTTTCTCTCTCTATCGGAAGACTCCATTGAAGGCTAAGTCAAGGAAGGGTATTGGGGGCTGGAAAAGAGTGATTTCATCTCCAAATTTTCACCAGAACATTGAGGTATGAGATCTCTTCACCTTTGAGACCTCTTTTCTCAAAGGGTTCATTCAAAGTGTTTTCAAATCTAGAGTTTTCAAATGGGTTTCATCCAATTACGAATTTGAAGTTATGAATTAAGTTGTTGATGTTTTACTTAGGTTATATTGAATAGATTAACATGTATTTTAACTTGATTATGGTAATTGTTGATGGTTTTGCCTAAATTGAAGAGCATGATCCTAAGTCCCTAACCCTAGGTTGTGATCTTGACTTATAGGGTATAATGTTCATTCAGTTGACTTGGTTAAGGGTTGAATTACAACTAGATGATGTTGTTATGGTAATAATGAATGAATTAGGATGATGTATAGTCTTTCATTCTAGTTCTTGAGAAGTGATCTAGGGTATGATGAATTGACTTAATCCTAAGCTTTGATGTATTATTGAATTGTGATGTAGTGATTCTTTTAGCCTTGTGATTATATTGGTTATTGAATTATGGTGACTTGATGACCTAATTGAGTTGAACTAAGGGTTGATAGTAAGACCTTGATGATTAATTGTAAAGGAGACTTGGTAAGTCTTGTGATCTCTATACTTTGCTTCAGTTATGATTAATTGTGATTAAGTCATGATGATTGTGTTGGAGTATGCCTTGTTTAGGATTGGTAGGGTGGTATGATAATGAATTGAAATGTCTTGCTTATGGTTGTGAGGTTGATTAAGATTTAAAGTTATAAGGATGATGGTTATTACCAATGTGCTTTATTATGAAAGAGTATGTAATGTGTTAACCTTACTTATGTGGATTGTGATGAAAGGATTATACTCATGCAATTCCTATTGAGCTATTATGATGATGATTATACAAGGGCTATACCCTATGACCTAAACTAAGTTATGATTTATAAATAAAGATTAAAGATATTTCAATAAGGGACTTAGCTTAGCACCGAGTGAACTTGACAATCGGAGGTGATGGCTTTCCAATAGAGGAAGTGTTACCCTATAGTTCTATATGTGGTGTTGACTCTCCTTTGAGGGATACTCATTTCATTGATTCCCATGAGATGAGGCTCCAATTACCAAGTGGTATGTAGAGGTAAATATCTATCTCTTAGTTCTTGAACTATGTTGCCCACAAAGGAAGACTAGCTAGTGGATCCACCTAGAAAGCTACGTTTATGTTTGGTTTTACTTTGTCTGGTATACCACCTTTCATCGGTGTAAGGTTTTACAACACCAAATTTCACATTAGCTCATATGGTCTATGTCGGTTAAAGCAAGTACTTCCCTAAACTAAAATAAAGTAATGATGTATAAACTAACTAAAGTGACTTTAGGGGTTTGACTTAGCTTAGGTAGTGGTATGTGACTCTACCTATGCCTTGCACTAGTTTGCCTTGATAGAAGCTTTAGGAGGTTAATATTATGTATGTAAATGATGATAAATGTAAATGATCTTAGATGATGATTATGATGCTTATGAACATGCAATTGGTCTTTATTGTTAAAGTATGAACTTATGTGTAATTGAAGACTATGTTATATGAAGTGAGTTACTATTTATGGTTCTTGTTGAGTTACTTGATTAAGTAAGGTTATGGAGCTTTGCTTGGTCATTGCACTTGTTGACTTTATGAGGATTTATGATTAGTTGTCTTGCTTTGCTATTTACATGATGAACTCTTATTCATGCTTGTGATGTTATTACTTGGTGATAGAGTTATATGAGATTATGGGTTCAAGTATGTTGGTATGCATATAGCGTATTTGATTTGTTGAACATGTCTAAATGATTGGTATAGTTTGTTGATTGTGCATAAGTCCTTAAAGAGGTAAAATGACATGATTTAACTAAATGTCCCTTTTTAGCATGTTTTGTTGTTATATGTGCATATGGTCTCATACATAGTACATGTGGCGTACTAACCCCATTTTCTCCCTTTTCCCCAAACATTTTAGGTTCCGGTCATTGAAGTTTCCTTCGAGGCAATCTAAAAGGAGGCTTAGATATTCTCTCTCATCCAAGTGGTAGGTCCTCATTTGCCCGAGGATGATGCCAATATTCTAGCTACGGATTTGCTTAGATATTAAAACACTTATGTTTACTCTATCTTTCATTTGAGGACAAGTTGTAAAAGCCTATATTGGCTTTGTTATATTGATGTAGGGCTATGCCCAAATTGCTATTGTCATTGTAGATGGTTATGAGATGAGAGGAATTTTATGACTCTATTCTATCTTATATATGTATGTGAAATAAAAGTAGAAGATTAAGTAATCTTCTTATACGAAGGGTCTATGTATACTCGATATTAATACTATTACGTGTATGTAGAGGTCTATGTAAACCTCAATGTATAAATAGTAAAAGTTTTAAATTCTTCCATATTTTTGACTTGTGAATGCAATGATGAAAACTAAGGATCTAGTCTTAGTCCTCAAAGAGGACGACGACGACGGTTACGTCTAGGGGGTAAACCCGGATGTGACAGGGTGAGAGTAGGGTTATAGTCTCAGGGTGAAAAAAATTACTTCAAAGATGTGAAAGGGTATTTAGACGCCCGTGTAGTTTAAGTACTAAAGTAAGTCATCCGACCAAGTTCAGGGGGATTTTCATGTATTATCTCTTATAAAATAAGGGGAAACTATTAAACTAAAATACCAAAAGAAGAAGAGAGAAGAGATTTGTATATATTCTTTGATATAAGAAACTACTGAATTCATCGGCGTTTAGCGCGGTCATTAATAACACAACTATTTTACTTAGTATTATTTGTATAAAAGAGAAATTATATATATATATAATGTATTTTATGTATATTTAATAATTTTAGTTGATATTTTAAAGAGTTTCTTCTTACATAATAAAGAATATAAAATAATTATATTATACCTTCCTATAATTGTATAGATGTATAATTTGGATCCATAAGAAATAAAATGATTATTTTTTAGATGTAATCATCTTCTTTAGAAGTAAAAGAACCTCATGTAATTTATAATGATTTTAAAATAAATAACATAAAAACACTATTTTTCAAGGTAAAAAAAAAACAATAGAAGAAGAAATAAGTAACTATACTTTTAAAGAATACATATATATATATATATATATATATATATATATATATATATATATATATATATATATATTAATATACTTTTAATGTAAATAAGTAACGGTTACAATTAAATAGGGAGTAATGTTTTTGAAACATCTATGTACCAATTGACTTTAACAAAGAATAATGATTTTATAACATGAAAAAATATAATTAACGTTCTTGTTCTTAGAAAGTCAGTCAACTAATTGTTATTATAATTTCAAAATGAGCATGTAAGCCAAAATGAACTCAAATAACGGTGACCCAAAATGCCCTCTTTCTCATATTTATTCTCTATATAGGCTATTAATCCAGATACAATATATATTTGACTAAATATATGTACGTCATCATCTTATTTTTGAATTTTAGAGATAAATCTAGTACTAATTTATAATCTCCTACTTAGTTAATACTTTCTGTTATTAATTTGTGTTGTTAACTTTGACTTAATTCATTTCGATCTTTTCTGCCCTCCTCTAACCAAATATGAAATGTAATTATGTTTAATGAATTGAATTATGTAGAAAAAACAATAAACAATACAACTTGATCTTATGATGAAAACGTAAGTTATACCCTTTCTTATAATATCAATAAAAATGATTGTGTCTCAATTATTTTAAATAAAATTGTTTCTTCTTTGTGTATAATTTTTTTTTTTAGAAATACCACATCATCTCTCCTTCCATGTTATTTATATTTATCTTTTAAACTTTTTATGCAGGCATATTTATCAATAGCTTTAATAACTTACATAATAAACAAAAAATACAAAATTACTTTATTAAATTTTTATACATAATAAACAACTGACAAAACAATTACCTTATTAAGTTTTATTTCTTTTAAGCAATTAATTATAAATATTAAAATTTGATTAGTATCACACCTTTAACATTTTTAAGTTTCTAATTTGAACAAGGAGAAAAGATTTATATATTTTAAACTTGATTTGTATTTATAGCAGAATTTCATTCATAATTAAGATAAATTCGCGAGGAATTGATGTCTCATTAGGATCTACTCTAGTATTTTATAATACTAATTTGAACTGAAAGAAATTATAAACTTACAACAATAAGAAGTTCATATAAAAATTAAACTTAAAAAGCATTATAAAGATTCACAAGAAAGAAAGAAAGAAATAATACAATACACATATCATGCGACTTCAATCATTAAAATCATACATTTATAAAAAAGAGAACCATAGGCACGTCTACGTGGCGTCACCACAAGCAAGAATTTCCTTTTAAATTTATTTATTTCCAAAACTAGCTTTATTCTTTCATGAAATGGTGTGACTTTAATGAAAAGTTGCGACTTTAATAAAAGTTACGACTTTTATCAAAAGTTGTGACTTTTATGAAAAATAGTGACTTTAATGAAGAGTTGCGACTTTTTGAAAAGTTATGACTTTTAAACAAATTTATAACTTTTATGAAGAGTTGAGACTTTATGAAAAGTTGTGACTTTTATGAAAAGTTGAGAACTTTCTGAAGGGTTACAACTTTTCCAAATAGTTGTAACCGTTCTGATAAGACACAATAAACATTTGTTCACACTAACTTTGTTGTCTATAAATAGAGGGATTTCCTCTCATTTTAAAACAACAAAAATTCTGATATCCTTCTTTTACTTCCGCAATCCAAAATTTCTTTTCAATTTATTTATTTCCAAAATTAGCCTTCCCTTTTCATGAAAAGTTGTGACTTTTATAAAGAGTTGCGACTTTTAAATAAAAAATTGTACTTTTTTTAAAAGTTGTGACTTTTATGAAGAGTTGTGACATTTATGAAAAATTGTGACTTTTATGAAAGGTTGTGACCTTTTCGAAGGGTTTTAACTTTTCCAAAGAGTTGTGAACTTTCCGATAAGGCAAAATAAACAGTTATGCACACTACCCTTTGTTTTCTATAAATAGGGGGATTTCATGCCACTATTTTATGTAGTTTTTTTCCGTTGTAGAGTAGTCGAATTCAAATATATATTAAGCTTCTTATGAAGTTTGTTTCATTTCTCAAAGTTTTCATCCTCCTATTTGATGGGTCTTAATCTTTACTATAATTCATAATGATTCATGTAATTATGACAATTCTTTTTGCTATTTTGCTGAGTTTTTTTAACTCTGTTAAAAGTTTCAGTAAAGATGATTGAAAAGTTTTCATCCTTCTCTTTTGTCCTTTTTACATGTTTCTCCATGTTTCTCCATATAATCAAAGAAAAATTATTTTGATTGCAATGCGATATTACTACTCTTGCACCTCTCATTCCACAACTCATAATCTTGTTGAAACTGTTGAATTCATTACATTTGGTTATTTTAGTAAACAAAACTTACGATTCTGCCACTATTATCTGCAGGTTTTTTTTGGCTGTAGGGGAGTCAAATTCAAATGCATTAATTAAACTTATTGTGAAGTGTGTTACATTTCTCATATTTCATGAAGCTTAATTGTTTAGTGTAAATCATAGTGATTCATGCATATATTGCAATTTCTATTTGCTATTTTGGTGACTTTTTTTTTTTAACTTTGTTAAAAATTCAAGTTAGGATGATTGAAAATTTATCTTCTCTTTCGTCTCTTTCCACAGGATTTTCATATAATTTTCAGGAAAAATTCTTGTGGTTTGTGCTATATTTGATAGCACACAACAATAAATATGTGATAACTAATACGGAAACAATGATGAAGTTTGTCAAAAGAACCAAACATATTTCTATCTTGCTTGCCATACTTTGTATATTATTTTGATTTGTCTTTTCTTAGGTACAAACAATTCGTATGTTATTGCAATCTTCCTAGAATATTAGTATAAACACAATCAGCCACTTCTTTTGTCGCAACTTAAGTAACATATTTCTTCGTCTCTTCTCTTTGGACATAATAAGAGATCAATTTTTCTTTAAAGTAACAAATGTCCAAAATAAAATAACAAAAATAATTTTTTAATCAACAACAAATATGCGGATTAACGAAGAGTGCTAGAGCCTTAACCGACTAATTAATTGTCATTAAATTCAATATTTCTCTAAACTTTAGGGATATTTATAGAGAGTACCAAATGTCTCTTAAAATACATATTTAGCGTCAATTAAGTTATCAATTATCGTTAAAGACATTTTTAATAACTCTTTATTTTGATAAAGTTTTCTGTTTTTTTTGCAAAGAAGTAACAACTCTTTCTTTGGATTATTTCAATTAAATTTGTGAACAGTAAACTTTGATACATTGCAATAGACTATCTTTTTGAAAAATATGTTATGCAACATATCTTTTTTTCCTTGATTTCTAGGAAAGTGAGGTTGTCTTTATTATGATTTGTGGATGTTTGTGAGTTCAAGTGCTCACAAAATTATGTTGTAAGATTTTAATATGTTATGTGTCAAATTTTTTATTTATAATTTTATTCAAATGTCACCTACTGTTGGTTGATAATTGCATTAATTCTTTGTAAAGGTATGCTATAACGATAACAATAACTATGGTTCAATTCCAAATAAGTTGGGTTCAGTAATATGAAAACTAAGCAATATTAATGACTAATACATGAGGAAAACATTTATGATACTAATAATTTTAGGGTCATTTTTAAAATATACATGGTACGCCATACTACAATAAACGGATTGGATGGAGGTTCATAAGAAAGATAAACAGATTGGATGGAGGTTCATAAGAAAGGATTTGAGGGTCTTCCATTTGAGTTTAGTTTAATATGTTTTGTATGGACATAGTGTTCCACTTTACTTGTGAGTGTTGTTGTTCGAGGATTTTTGGCCTCTTCTTTAATATCTGATGTTGTTATTTATAAATTTTTGGCATTAAGAAAAATTCGTCACTTCTAACCAACTATTTCTATGGAGATTTTCGTAGACATCTTTCTTATACTAAAAATCTCTCTATGACTCCTAATTTTTGTATAACAAAAATAAATATTAAAAAATATAACACTTTAAAATTTCAGAAGATCGCTTTGCCTTAAGATAAAATTTTCTTGACAATGTAGTGTATGTATCAAAAATATGAATATTACAGAATTATCACTATAACATCTCATATTCTAGATAAACTAAGGTTAAGCTAAGAAAAACAAGAAGAATCAAATTTGGAAATAAGTAAGGAAATCTGGAAAATTTCCAGATTTCAAAAGTGAGTTTTGTTCATTTTCAAACGACCATAATTTCCAGCTCAGGAGGAGTTTGGGTGAGTTCTTTATATGGATGGAAAGCTAGTCAGAAGATATTTCTAACGACGCTAAGTTTGCGAATTTCCGAAGTTGTGTGATGGATATATGACTTTCGAAAGTTGGGATATTGAGCAGGGAAAGTTCCAAATTTGGATTTTAAGGGTGTTTTGGTCTTTTCCTAAATCAATTATTAAATTCGTTTTTGGGGTAATATGTTGGAATCTAAACTGATCCCATTCAATTTACACACTTAGAAAATAAGCTAGGATTTTGAAAGCAAGAACACCAAGATTTCATTGTGTGGATTTCGTCGGGGGTGATCCCTATCAAGTATGTGAGATCATTCGATGTTGGGTTCTTTTATCCATCCTCAACTTGATTAATTACAGCAATTTAGAGTTAATTAAAAGAAAATATTGAAGTTTTTGATGAAAAGCTTGAAGTTCTTGTTGGTTGAATTGTTGTTGATCTTTGTCAGTTTGAAATCCATGTTTTCGGACTGTTTTCGGGTCTAAACTATTGGGTAATGAGTTATTTAGGTATACTAAGTGTTTAGGGTAGGATCCATGGGAGTTTGGGAAGGTTTAGAGATGAAAAACGAAGAAGAAAATCAGAAAACCCGTCGGATAGATGCTGGGGCGCCGCGCCTCCAAAGCGCCCCAGGACAGAGTTTGTCCGTTAGGCTATGGCGCGCCGGCCTCTCAGAGCGCTTGAGGACAGCCTCTGTCAGTCAGGATATGGCGCTTCATGGCTCTCAGAGCGCACCGACCCCCTGGAGACCCCATTCTTTCCCTATATTTCCGTACTAGTTCCTAAGTGATGTACCCTTCATTCCTAGTTGATTCCAACACTCTAGAGTACATCTAAACATCATGAAATTATCCATAAATATGAGATCATGATCCTTGAATCCATACTTTAATTCAAGGAAAGTTAAGATCAAAGTCAAGGAAGCTAAGAGCCAAGTCTAGAAGTTAAGAAGCAAGTCAAAGTAAAGTTATAAAGTTTTTTAGAGTCTTTCACAAACGTTTTCACTTCATTTTAAGAGACTTAAAGTTCAAGTCAAGAAAGAGTAAAAAGTTGAGTTCATTTCTCAAAAGCTATAGGGGAACTAAGTATTCCCTAAGAGTTAAGTTTTCAAGTAAGCAAAGAGTATTAAGTTGAGTTTAGTTCTCAAGAGTTATAAGGGGACTAAGTAGTCCCTAAGATCTTATAACAAGATTAGTGGTGGCAAATGGGCGGGTTGGGTCAAACGTGGGCGGGTTGAAAATGGTAAATATAGAATGGGTAATCATTCAACCCGCCCATATTTGATATGGGTAAAAATGGGTTGGGTAATAAATGAGTTGGGTAAAATACTAGTTTACCCATATTTTACCCATATTTCATGAATAAATAGTTTTTTATCTTTTTTTTAGATGAAATTTGTTGAAAATGCTTCATTTAGTTTTATTTTATTATAAAAATAAAAAAAAACTTTTAAAAAAATTTCGGGTTGAGGGGGGGGGGAGGGGCTGATAGGGGGCTAGCGGGTGGGGGTCCAGGGCAGGGTGAAAAAATTTGTAGTTAAAAGTATTTTTTTTAAAAACTTAATATTTTTGAAGGGTGGGGATTGGTTGGGGGTAGGGGGTGGGGGTGGGGGGACGATGGCTTGGGTGGGGTGCGTCCAGGGTAGGGTGAAAAAATAAATTTTTGAAGTTGAAAATATTTTTTTAAAACAAACTTAATTTTTTTGGGGTGGGGGTAGGGTGATGGGGGGACGATGGTAGGGATGAAAAAAATGAAATTTTGAAGTTGAAAACATTTTTTTAAAAATAAACTAATTTTTTTTTTTTTTGGGGGGGGTGAGGGGGGGAGGGGGGGGGTTGGGGGGGGGGATCGAGGGTAGGGTTGAAAAAATAAAATTTTGAAGTTCAAAATACTTTTTAAAAAATAAACTCTAATTTTTTTTGGGAAGCGTAGGGTGGAGGTCGAGAGTTGAAATATTTATAGGGACCCATATATGAAAGTTTTGAAAAATCGCTTCTAAAACTTGGTAACAGAAAGTTTTTTGAAAATTTGGAGAAAACTTGCAATACCATATTTGACCCGTAGTTTACCCATAATATACCCATATTTGGGTAAAATATGGGTATAATCCTAAATATTACCCATATTTAAAATCACTCTTTCACCCTATATTTGAAGGGCTATTTGGGCGGGTCAGTGAAAAATGGGCTTAAATTGCCAGCACTAAACAAGATGTTTTCAAACTTTTGATAAAGAAAGGAAGCTAGACTTCCATAAAGTGTATCACTAGTTTCAGTAAAGAAAAGAGGAAACTATGATTCCCGAGAGAACTCTTTAAAAGCTAAGTTTTGAGCATTAATCTCAAATCACAGAATCAATATGTTTTGAAAACACAAGAGCCAATATATATATACTTTTGGGAGTAGTATTGAGCACCGATGTGGGGATGCGAGTTCAGATAACTCAAGTCTCCATGTAAACCATGTAAACCATGTATCCATCATGATAAGAAAAGGGTCATACTTTTTAGATGAACTCTCTTCATAGTTTACTAGTGGATCCATTAGGCAGTTCAGGTCCTATACTCTGGCCAGGTTAGGATGACCGGGCAGCGTGGGCTGAGTAATGTTGTATCATCACTGTAGCTCTTAAGTGATGGTTGTCGGTTATAAGTGATGGTTGTCGGTTAGAGAATCTCCATAGAGTAATGTATTTTAATATACATCATTTATTGTATTTTTATACAAAGCAGTATTGTATTTTCATACACATCAATATAATATTTTATATAGATCTCAGACATTATCGTATATTTGCATATAGTCAGAGTTTTCAGCATGTTTTCAGTTAGCATTTCTTTATATTGCAATTATTTTAACTACATATATTGAATAAGAGTTAATAGATCATGAGTTGAGCAGAGCCAAGGTAAGTATTCATTCTTACTCCCTTTCAAGCCTAAGTTTTGTTTAGCTTTCCAACTCGCATACTCGTACATTCAGTGTTCTGATGCCAGTTGGCCTGCATCATTTTATGATGCAGACGTAGGTAACCAGGATCAGCACGTGGCGTTTTGTTGATCCAGATTGAGCTTCAGAGTTAGTGGTGAGCCTCCTTGCATTCTAGAGGACATCCATTTCTTTTGCTTTTAGTAGTTTAGTTTTAGGATGTTGTGGAGTCTGTCCCAACATCCCTCTTCAGTCAGTTAGAGGCTTTATATACAACTAGTACGCCAGTTTGGAGTTTATTTTACTTGTTGAGACTCGAGTGCCATTTTGGCCAGATATTATATGAAGTGTTTGTTTTGAGCATGCTTTATTTCTTGAGTAAGTTGAGTTTAGTCTTCCACTGAGTTAAGTAAGCTAGGCCAAGGGTTCGCTTGAGGGACAACAATGGTCTTCGAGTGCCGGTACTGCCCAGGGTGTAGGCTCGGGGCGTGACAAACTTGGTATCAGAGCACAGAGTTCAAGAGTCCTAGTGAGTCTATGAAGCCGTGTCTGTAGAGTCTTAGTTATCAGTGTGAAGCGCGCCACATCTATGATTAGGAGGCTACAACATTTAGGAATGTTTCTTCTTTCATGTTCCTTTCGTGCAAAGAGTTTATCTCTAAAGTCTCTCTCTATTTTGTTCTTACACATATTTTTTTCAGATCATCATGCCTCCAAGAAGAGCATTCAGAGGTCGACCACGAAGGAATGTTGAGGAACAAGAGGTTCCAAATGCACCAGAGGTGCAACCCCAATGAGAGGTTACCAATCCTGAATTTCGGGAAGCTATCCAGATGTTAAGTCAGGTGGTGACAAACAGGTTTGGCAACAGAGAGAAGCTCGACAAGAAGGGGCTGATACCTCGAGAGTTCATGAGTTTCTGAGAATGAACCCTCCTAGTTTCACTGGATCAAGCCCTACTAAGGATCCGAAGAACTTTGTGAAGGAATTGAAAATGTGTTTGAGGTAATGTATGTGGTGGATGTTGAGAGGGTTGAATTGGCTGCGTAACAACTATATGGTGTGTCTAGAACCTGGTTTGATCAATGGAATGATGGTAGAGCTGAGGGTGTACCACATCCAAGTTGGGCTTGCTTCGAAAAAGCCTTCTTGGGGAGATTCTTTCCTCGTGAACTGAAGGAAGCTAAGGTGAGAGAGTTCCTTACTCTGAAATAGGAAACCATGAGTTTACATGAGTATGGGATGAAGTTCACCCAGCTATATCGATATGATTCGGAAATGGTGAAACACATGAGTAGCAAAATGAGTCTGCTTGTTGCCGGGTTGGCTTGTGCTTTAAGTAAGGAAGGTAGGGTTGCCATGTTGTCAGATGACATGGACATATCCAGACTGATGGTATATGTGCAACAAGTCGAAGAAGAGAAGGTGAAGGATAGAGAAGAGTACCGGAACAAGAAGGCAAAGACTAGGAATGAGTCTGGCCAACTGAAGGTGGTTCAAGTCGACCACAATTCCAGAAACCAAAGGGGCATGCACCATCATCTGCTAGTGCACCTCACCCATAAACTGAGGTGAGTATAGTGGCCAGAATTCGCAGCACTTCAAGGATAGGCCGGCTCAGTCTCAAGGTAGTGTGGCGCAAGGAGGTACTAAGCTTCTTGCCTGCGCCAAGTGTGGTAGGAATCACTCTGGCCTCTGTCGCGAAGGTTCCACGGGTTATTTCAAGTGTGGTCAAACTGGGCATTTCATAATAGAATGTCCAAAGAGTAAGCAGAGCGGTGGTAATGGGGGCAATAGAGATCAGTCTTCATATGCTGCTCCACCAGAAAGAGCTGCACCTAGGGGAGCTGCTTCTGGTACAGGCGGAGGAACAAACCGCTTGTATGCTCTTAATAATCACCATGAACAAGAGAATTCGCCAAATGTTGTCAGTGGTATGATTCAAGTCTTTGACTTTACTGCTTATGCATTATTAGACCAGGAGCTAGTTTATTTTTTGTAACTACTTATGTTGCTATGAACTTTGAGATTTCTCCTGAGCAACTTAGCGAACCATTCAGTGTATCCACACCTGTTGGTGAGTCCATTCTAGTAGAAAGAGTCTATTGTGATTGTCCTATTTTCGTCAATCACAAGAGTACCATGGTTGATTTAATAGAGTTAGACATGGTAGATTTTGATGTCATTCTAGGTATGGACTGGCTCCGTGCCTGTTATACATCAATAGATTGCAGAACTCGAGTTGTCAAGTTTTTGATTCCTAATGAGCCAGTCATAGAGTGGGCTAGTAGTTCAACAGTGCCTAACAGTGTGTTTGGATCATTCTTACTCATTGTTTAGTAATGTATTGTATTGTACTATACTGTACTGTATTGTACTGTATGGTAGATACAATGTTTGGTTGGACTGTATTGTTTGCTGCTGTTTGATAACATTTTATTTGTTTGGTTTGACTGTATTGTACTGTATTGTAATTTAGAAATTTACTAAAATGCCCTTAACTATTTTAAATACTAATTTATCAGTAATTATTAATAAAATAACAAAATTATCCATCAATCATGCATATTCTTTTATGTCATATGAAAATAACATAAAATTATATCATCAAACATTATTATCACGTTTGTATCTACATTGATTTAATTAAAAGTTGATAAAATTAAAAAAATTATATTCAATTCTAAAAATTATCACATACCACATTAATTAAGAAATGTTGAAAAATGATGAAAAGGTGAGAAAATATTACTTTGTACTTGTACAAATTAAATAATTAATCTATTTATTCGTTCACCAATTGTGACTCTAAATTTATTAACTATATATTTTAATTCGTTCAGAAATTGTTAAATCAATTATCCATATCAACTTACAACAATGTAGATGTATAATATGTATATCACTTGATTCATAACTTAGATTATAATGATAATAATATCAATACTTGATTCATAACTTAGATCATAACAAACAAATAATTCAAATAATCCGTACCTTAAAATGCGTAGTAAAATAATTGTCAAAACTAAAATATTCATATGTTTATAAAATAAAAAATACTTAAAATTCTATAAATTAATCTAAACTTAATTACGTGCTAGCATCATGGTCAATAAAAGAGACTTGCGTTCTTGCTGTGGACATCCCATCAACGTGCGACACATATTTCCATCTTGACAAATAAATATATAAGCCTTTGAGTTCATATGATATTCCAAATTCATCTCTTTTATCATTTGCCAGATCTCGCTTTCAGAAATAGGTGACATAGTTTAAAGTCGATTAATGGCATGAGCCAAATTATCCATGCCACCTCTCAACATCTCAACCATGCCTTCAAAATGATTATGTTTAGATTTTTTATTTCTTTGATGAGTTGGTACCTTTGAAGAGACATCTGATTTAGGAGCATCATTAATTGGTTGACTTTGCTCATCCTTTTTATCTCCTTCAGTATTTTCCAATGAAGCATCATTCATAGAAATCATTTTGTCAACCTCTTGAATAGTCAAAGAACTAGTACTTGATCTTTTCAAATTTTTATTGGTATCTCTTTTTAACATATCTGGTCCAGTCTCAGCATGCTTTCACTGGCTCTATCCTTTCCATATAGCATCATTAGTTTATCATAATTTCTGACAGACTTAGTCCTCAAATTAGCAGCTTAGGCTTCGCCTACATATGAAAAGTACATCACATTATTGAAGAAAATAAGATGAACATTAAAATATAAAAATAAGAGCAAAACTAATAAACATGAATATATCTGAATTAATTTATCCCATACTTCGGGCTCAGGATTCCACATAGTTGTAATGGGTCCCATGCAATTTCGCTCATTCCCATTTGAAATGTATCATAGTATTTTCTAAATTATTTTTTAATGTTATCCAGTCCGTGTGTAGTGAAAGATCTACCAACCCTGTTTCCAAGTTCTTGCTCATGACAAAATGCATCAATTAGTGCATCGTCCATAGTATGTGACCAAATACAAAGAGAATTATCTAATTTTTTTGTATCAGTTGAAGTAAACGACTTCAATATTTTCGCCATCTTGACAACTACTAAATTAAAATAAATATTCATAAGAATTAAATAAAGAAATGTCATCAACAATATTGAAGAGTTATAATATAAAGTCAAATGCACTACACATTATCTTTATAACTAAAATAATAGTTCACAAAATCACTTCAAATAAATAAATGTGATACAAGTCTTTCTACGCCAGCTAATGGTGCCACCGACCCTGAAGACAGAAACTGACCTATCCAATAAATTAACCTACGCGCTGCGAATGCCGAAATTGGTTTTGTGTTCCGTTCATGGGGATATAACATCGAGATAGATTCCATAAAGGGAAGGGCGAACTGCCTAGCTGTATGTTTCTCCTAGAAATTTAGTCTTGATAATTATTCCACATGGCAGCTGCTATGCCATCTCAAATTAACTCTCCTCTTCTAAATTCTTCATTGCTCTCTCTAGGATTTGGAACGTCTTCATGTGCATCGTTATTATTCATAAGCTCCGCATCAACTTGAGCAAGTAAATCATCATTTGGATCTACTCCTCTTAAATAGTTGTGCAAAATATAACATGTAAATATGATAATCTTTTGAGTTTCAATACCATATGATGACTCTGTTGAGCTAGAAATTATAGAAAATCTCTTTTAAGAACTCCAAATGCTCTTTCAATAGCGTTACGCAAAGAAGCGTGTCGGAAATTAAATAATTCACAAGAATTTCGAGGTGGATTTCTTGAATACTCTTTTGAGTGATATCACTCTCCCCTATAAAGCGTAATAATTCCACTTTTCAACATGAGTCCAGCATCAACAAGGTAGAATTTTCCTGAACATAATTAAATAAAAGATTTAATTATTGTTCATTACATGTAGCTATGTCTATATAAATATGTGTAATATTTACCTTCGGGAATTTTTAGTGGATCTTGTCTATTTAGTGCTTCTTTCATGATTCTTGAATCAGATGTTGTACCTTCTCACCCAGCTAACACATATGTGAATTTTAAATCAAATGTGCATGCGACTAGTATATTTTGTGTTGGCTAATCTTTTCTCCCACGATATTTTGGTGCTTCACTTTGTGAAACTTTAACACGAATGTGTGTTCCATCAATTCCACCAATACAATCCTGATATTATAATCATCAATTAAAATACAAACAATTTTGGCATAAGCTAAAATGTAAATTACTAATTTAATTATGATCACCTTAAAATATGGGTAGAATCTTTGGTTGCTAGCGATTTCAAAAGGAACTTGAGAACCATCAGGTTTTTGTACAAATTTTTTATATAACCCCAAGATAGCTCGTAGGACAACATGAAAATGATGACTGATTGACTCTCCAGATCGTCGAAAGATGAAAGACAACTCACAATTTGTCACAATATGTGCTAGCAAGTAAAGTGTTTTTTGCAACTCGCTTCTCAACTGTAGCTCGAAGTGTTGGTCTAAGACCTGCTTCTCTAATTAACATCTCACACAGGCTTGTCACGGCCCAACCCGATGGGCCGTGACTAGTGCTCGTTTTGGACACTCATAAACAAACCTGCAAAGTATAACCAACTGAAACTAAGACAATATAGAATTTAATCAAATCAAACCTACCCCAACGCCAATATATATAAAGTGGATCTGTCTCATAAGGAGTCATAACCATTTAACCGTAACAACATACGCGAGCCGACAAGGCCGCACTATCCAAAGCATAATAGCATACACAAGCCGACAAGGCTGCCCCTGTACACGCGGACATCACAAACAAACCATGTCCAGACCATTATCCAAAACATACATACAGCCCACATAATGCCTGCAGACCTCTAAGAGTATAGTAGTGAAACTCGATGGGACAGGGCCCCGCCGTATCCATAGATAAGCAAAAGATTACATCGGAAGTTATGTACCAAAACGACTGGGCTCTGGAACAGTGGAGCTCCCCCAATCGGCAGAGTAGATATCCTAGGCGGGAGGATCACCGAACTGTGCGTCTACACCTGCGGGCATGAAACGCAGCCCCCCCGAGGAAAGGGGGTCAGTACGGACAATGTACTGAGTATGTAAAGCATAAGGTAAAGATGACAGGATACCAACATGATAAGTTGAAACAAGATATCGCTACATATGAACCTTATAAGTGAAAATCATACATATCTTTAACATATAAGGTGCCCAGCTTCCCTAGAAAGCGACTCGGCAAAATAATCATCATATATATACATCATACGTACCCGGCCCTCTAGTGAGGGACTCGGTGAAATAGTCATCACATCATCTCCGTCATCATCATCATTATAACCATCCTCATCACCAATCATATATATAATATACATACCCGGCCCTCTAGTGAGGGACTCGGTGACATATGCAAGAAACTCCGCACGAACATTACCCGGCCCGGGACTCGGTGAAATGATAAATGACTCTATGCACGAGCAGAACATTATGAGCAACCATATGCAATTAAAATCATTTCTTATAACTCAATAGAACAATTAACGTGAACCAGCAAGGAGTATTACCAAAGATTAACGTTTTATCAAGATTATGAACCTTTAACACGATATGAAAACGTAAAATCTCAATGACTCTAAGAAGCACTACTATAGATATGAGAAATCACCATAGCCTTAGACATAGCCGATATATAGAGGAATAGTTTGTGTAAGCAAGAATATACGTCACCTAGACGCTCTAGAAGTAAGTATCAAACCTGTCCGTCATTCGCTCATTTTTAAGAGTCATGCCAAACAAAAAAAGAAAGGATAGCGTTACATACCGTATAGTCGAGCCGCACGTCCAATATTTACTGCCCAATCTATTAATCTATAATAAGCAACAATCGTGTCGCAATTAGATAGACGTCGCGCTTTACTACTTATTGTAAGATAGCTAATAATCTAACAAAAATCCAGCAGCACTTCCCCTATTCTCCTTACTTCGTCCCAATCCGACAACAACTCAAATTATCCACAGCAATACCAATAACACATATAATCCAACGAATCATATTAAACAGCCCAATCCCTAACACGACACCACTAATAATCCGATTATGGTTTCCGTTCATACTTAGCACATTTAATAACTAAAACAAATTTCCTAAGCTACTGGTCACGCCCCCTTCTTAACATTAATGGTTAATTAACAATAGCATTCTAAGAAATTAACACACCAAGCAAAGAGATTACTAACCAAATTCTTTTGTAGTTGCTGGCCGAGAGCTTCAAGTCTCATTTCAAGACTGCGTTGTCTTCTACAATTAATCTATACCACAAGGGAATTGCTAGACTCCTAGAGCATTTCATCTACCAAGTGTTTGCAAATTTGTTTTTGATTAAAACATGGGCTGGCCGAGAGTGCATTTGCCTTGAGTGGTGGGGTCCACTTGATTAATTTAATCCTAATCATCCACTAATTACTCCCCCACTAATGTTCACCACTAAGGCCACTAATTAATTCCCCAATAATGCTAATGACACTACATCAGCCACTATCATACTTAATATCACATTTGGAATTAACATCCTTGCCTAATATTTCTTTAATCACTTGGAACTTAAAATAAAATCTCATTCCCCGGACTTACATCGACTAGCTCATGACGCACACTACGTATAAAAAATACGAGGCGTAACAAGGCTAGTAAAAGCTGAAGGGGTCATTCTTAAAATATTACAACAAAGTTCAGTTGAAAATAAATGACTTAGTAATTCATTTCTAACTTGCTCTCTCTCAAGCCTTATATCATGTGTGATCGTACACTGATCTTTTCCGATTTTACATGCATAAGTCCAAAACCAAATTACTACTACGAGTGTAGCATATGAAGCTAAAGAGCTCACTTGTCCCAATGTTTGACTACTATCTCGATTATTATGATCAACCATCTATAATAAAATTAAGGAAGATACATCAACCAATTAAATTATACATACAAAAATTAATTTACATAAAATTACACAAGATATATAAATTATGCCCATAGGTGCATGTGTGAATAGTAACATTAGGAGGCACTTATTCTTTTTAATTTTTCTCTTTTTGTATATCTAGAGAAGTAGACATGAAGTACTTATTTTTAATTTTATTTTTTTTTATCAATGAGTACTTGCTCCTATTCACCATCTCTGCATTATGAATGTTCTAAGAAAATTTATGGATACCAATTTTAAGAAAACATGCATGTTCTATGAAAAAAAAAGTAATTAAATTTATAAGTATTATGCAAACATTTGCACCCAACTTGACCCAAAGCGCTGGCAGAGCCTCTGTTTTTTTTTGTACTTCATCAGTTTACATACACTTCCTTTTTTCTCCTTTCAATTTCTCAATTTTTTAATTTGCCCGTCCCCTTATCGAATCTATGTCATCTCCGACGATGTTCAGATACAATTATCAACTGGTCACAGGAAGTTCATGAAAAAATGTGTTTACTATAACACAAACATCAATTAAAGGTACAACAAGGTTTCTGCAAAGCTTAACTAAGTAAAAATTGTTGAAAGAATGTTTTAAACTAGAAAGAAAGTGCATAAAAACCATCAACTTAAACCATTGTGGTGTAGCCTAAAAAGTAGTTAAAAATAGTTGTGACAGATAATGAGTCTGAAAAAAGCAAAACACAATAATAATAAACGTAAAAAAGATTATGAACAAAAATTAAGTACCTGTAACTTTTGTATTTGTATAATGTAAAAATCTGCAAAAAAATATATAAAACAATATGTTGTTAAGACAAAAGTATAGAAAAAAGGGAATAACATGTGATTAAAAAAAAGAGGAAGAACGATGATCTCGTGTGATAAAAAAAAAGAAGAAAGAGGAAGAACGACAATCAAACCTAGTAGGAACAATTCATCGTAGTAGTTGTTGGGTAGGAGATTTGACTGGGATTAAATAATATAGGGTAAAGGGTAAAATAGTATTATGAAATATTAAGTAAGGATTCAATTGGAAAAGAAATCAAGTAATAATGGGAACTCACCAAATTGGTTGTTTCATATAATGGGGGTTTTCATTGTTACGTAACAACGAAATTTAACAGTACAATACAATACATTTTAAGTAACAATCAAAACAAACATCGTACATATGGTAACAATATAGTATAATACAATGGGTAACAATGAACCAAACATAGTGTAAGGGTCGCTTCATTTCATACCTTATGGAGAGAAAGTTAGTTTCTAAGGGATGTATCTATCACTTAGTGAGAGTTAATGACTCAAGTGTTGAGGTACCTTTCCTTCAGTCAGTTCCTATAGTTAGTGAGTTTCCAGAAGTCTTTCCACATGACTTACTCGGAGTCTCTCCCGAAAAAGAGATAGACTTTGGCATAAATATCATCCTAGATACTCGTCCTATCTCTATTCCGCCATACAGAATGGCACCAGCAGATTTAAAAGAGCTAAAAGAGCAGATGGAAGATCTGTTAGATAAAGGTTTCATCCGACCAAGTGTCTCACCTTGGGGTGCTCTGGTCCTGTTTTTTATGAAAAATGATGGGTCCCTTAGGATGTGTATAGATTACCGTAGCTGAATAAGGTGACCATCAAGAATAAATATCCTCTTCCAAGGATAGATGACCTTTTTGATCAACTTCAGGGTGCTTCTTGTTTTTCCATGATTGACCTCAAATCAGGCTATCATCAGTTGAGAGTAACGGAATGTGATATTCCCAAGACAACTTTTATAACAAGGTATGTGCATTTTGAATTTTTAGTTATGTCCTTTGGTTTGACAAATGCACCTGCAACGTTCATGGATCTTATGAACAGAGTCTTCAAGCCTTATTTAGATCTATTTTTCATCGTCTTCATTTATGACATACTGATTTATTCAAGGAATGAAGAAGATCATGCCAGTCACCCAAGGGTTGTTCTTCAGACGTTGAGAGATAAGGAGTTGTATACCAAGTTCTCCAAATGTGAGTTTTGGCTTAAGTCTGTGGCATTCTTAGGCCACATTGTTTCTGGTGAAGGTATTAGAGTTGACACTCAGAAGATTGAGGCAGTTCAGAGTTAGCCTAGACTCACATCTCCAACAGATATAAGGAGTTTCTTGTGTTTGGTTGGTTATTATAGAAGATTTATTGAAGGATTCTTATTGACCTCCTCTCCTTTGACCAAGTTAACGCAGAAGACATTCAAGTTTCAATGGTCTGAAGCTTGTGAGAAAAGTTTTTAGGAGTTGAAAGGAGATTGACTCCGCTCCGGTTTTGACCTTACCAGAGGGTACTCAAGGCTTTGTGGTGTATTGTGATGCATCCAGAGTTGGCTTGGGATGTCTTTTAATGTAGAATGGCAAGGTTATAGCTTATTCTTCAAGGCAGTTGAAAGTTCATGAGAAGAATTATCCAACTCATGACTTAGAATTGGCTGCAGTAGTGTTTGCATTGAAGATATGGCGTCATTATTATATGGTGTTCATATTGATATTTTCACTGATCACAAGAGTCTCCAATATGTGTTCACGCAGAAAGAGCTCAACCTCAGACAGAGAAGGTGGTTGGAATTACTCAAGGATTATGACATGAGTATTCTTTACCAGCCAGGTAAGGCTAATGTGGTTGCTGATGCCTTAAGCAGATTGTCCATGAGAAGTACTTCCCACGTCGAAGAAGAAAAGAGGGAGTTAGCAAAAGATGTGCACAGACTTGCACGTTTGGGAGTCAGGCTTATTTATTCCACAGAAGGAGGCATAATGGTGACAAATGGGGCTAAATCATCATTAGTGTTAGAGGTGAAAGAGAAGCAAGACCAAGACTCTATTTTTCTTGATTTGAAGGCAAGTGTCCATAACCAAAGAGTATTGACCTTTGAACAAGGGGGATATGGTGTGCTGAAGTATCAAGGTACATTATGTGTACCTAAGGTGGATGGACTCCAAGAGAGGATCTTGGAAGAGGCTCATAGCTTCAGATATTCCATTCATCCGGGTTCCACCAAAATGTACCGTGATTTGAGAGAAGCATATTGGTGGGAAGTCATGAAGAAAAATATTGCTGAGTTTGTTTCCAAGTGTTCAAATTGTCAGTAAGTGAAAGCGGAACACCAAAGGCCTGGAGGTTTAGCTCAGAATATAGAGCTTTCGGAATGGAAATGGGAGATGATTAATATGGACTTCATCATAGGCTTGCCAAAATCGCGAAGGCAACATGATTCCATTTGGGTGATTGTCGACAGAATGACAAAGTCAACCCACTTCTTGCGGGTCAAGACTACCTATTTGGCTAAGGATTATGCTAAGTTGTAACTTTAAGAAGTGGTAAGACTTCATGGATTTCCGATCTCCATTATTTCTGATAGAGGTGCACAATTTACTGCACAATTCTGGAAATCTTTCCAGAATGGTTTGGATTCCATGGTGAATTTGAGCACTGATTTTCATTCTCAGACAGATGGACAAGCAGATCGTACTATCCAAACCTTGGAAGATATGTTTAGAGCTTATGTGATCGACTTCAAGGGAAATTGGGATGATCATATACCTCTCATTGAGTTCGCGTACAATAATAGTTATAAGTCGAGCATCCAAAAGTCTCTATATGAAGCTTTTTATGGGAGAAGATTCAGATCTCCTATTGGGTGGTTCGAAGTTGGCAAAGTAGGGTTGATAGGACCAAATTTCATTCACCAAGCTATGGAGAAGGTGAAAGTGATTCAAAAAAGGTTGAAGACAACACAAACTCGCCAAAAGTCCTACACAAACATTAGAAGATAAGAAGGCCATTAGAGTTTGAGGTAGATGATTGGGTGTATCTCAAGGTTTCACCTATGAAATGAGTTATGAGTTTTGGTAAGAAGGGGAAACTTAGTCCCCGGTATATTGGATCTTATAGATCTCCAAGAGAGTGGGAAATGAGTTGGAGCTACCCCAAGAGTTAGCAGCGGTTCATCTAGTGTTCCATGTTTCTATGTTGAAGAAGTGTTTGGGTGATCCTTCATTGATAGTACGAACAGAGAATTTGGGGATTAAGGATAACCTATCCTATGAAGAAGTCCCGGTTCAGATTTTTGATCATCAAGTTCGGAGCTTGAGAACGAAAGAAGTTGCTTCAGTCAAGGTCCTTTGGAGGAACCAATTCGTTGAAGAAGCAACTTCGAAAGCTGAGGAGGATATGAAAAAGAGATATCCACATCTCTTTGAATCCGGAGTGAATGCACATCAAGGTACTAAATTCTCTTCTTAGCACTTTATAAGATTATGTATAAGCATTTTATTTTGCTTTTGTTGTTGAGTGCTAAAATGATATTACTATCCTTAGCTTAGAGAAATAATTCTCATTCGACGACGAATGTTCCCAAGGGGGAGATATTGTAACATCTCTTATTCTAGATAAACTAAAGTTAAGCTAAGAAAAACAAGAAGAATCAGATTTGGAAATAAGTAAGGAAATTGGAAAATTTCCAGATTTCAAAAGTGAGTTTTGGTCATTTTCAAATGGCCATAATTTCCAGCTCAGGAAAAGTTTGGGTGAGTTCTTTATATGGATGAAAATCTCGTCGTAAGATCTTTCCAACGACTCTAAGTTTTTGAGTTTCTGAGGTCGTATGAGGGAGATATGACTTTCGGAAGTTGGACTATTGAGCAGGGAAAGTTCCAAATCCGGTTTTTTTAAGGGTGTGTTGGTATTTTCCTAAGTCAATTATTAAATTCGTTTTTGGGGTAATATGTTGGGGTCTAAACTGATCCTATTCAGTTTACACACTTAGAAAATAAGCTAGGGCTTTGAAAGGAAGGAGAAAAGAGGAAAAGGGAGAAGAAGAAGAGAAAACACCAAGATTTCATTTCGTTGATTTCGTCAGGGGTGATCCCTATTAGGTATGTGATATCATTTGGTGTTGGGTTCTTTCACCCACCCTCCAACTTGATTTATTAAACCAATTTAGAGTCAATTGAAAGAAAATCTTGAAGTTCTTGATGAAAAGTTTGAAGTTCTTGTTGGTTGAATCGTTGTTGATCTCTCTTAGTTTTAAATCCATGTTTCCGGACTGTTTTTGGGTCTAATCTATTGGGTAATGAGTTATCTATGGATCCTAAGTGTTTGGGGTGGGATCCATGGGAGTTTGGGAAGGTTTAGAGACGAAAAACAAAGAAGAAAGTCGGAAAACCCGTCGGATAGATGCTGGGGCGCCGCACCTCCAAAGCGCCTCTGGACAGAGTCTGTACATCAGGATCTGGAACGCTCGCCTCTCAGAGCGCCTGAGGACAGCCTCTGTCCATCAGGCTATGGATCTCCGCGCCTCTCAGAGCGCCCCGACCCCCTGGAGACCATATTCGTTCCTTATATTTCCGTACTTGTTCCTAAGTGATATACCCTTCATTCCTAGTTGATTCCAACACTCTAGAGTACATCTAAACATCATGAAATCATCCGTAAATATGAGATCATGATCCTTGAATCCATACTTCAATTCAAGGAATGTTAAGATCAAAGTCAAGGAAGCTAAGAGCCAAGTCTGGAAGTTGAGAAGCAAGTCAAAGTAAAGTTATAAAGTTTTCTAGAGTCTTTCAAAAACGTTTTCACTTCGTTTTAAGAGACTTAAAGTTCAAGTCAAGCAAGAGTAAAGAGTTGAGTTCATTTCTCAAAAGCTATAGGGAAACTAAGTACTCCCTAAGAGTTAAGTTTTCAAGTAAGCAAAGAATATCAAGTTGAGTTCAGTTCTCAAGTGTTATAAGGGAACTAAGTAGTCCTTAAAATTTTATAACAAGATGTTTTCAAACTTTTGAGAAAGAAAGGAAGCTAGACTTCCACAGAGCCTATCGCTAGTTTCAGTAAAGAAAAGAGGAAAGTATAATTTCCAAGAGAACTTTTTAAAAGCTAGTTTTGAGAATTAATCTCAAATTACAGAATTAGTATGTTTAAAAACATAACAACCAGTATATATATATGCTTTTGGGAGTAGTATCGAGCACCGATATGGAGATGAGAGTTCAGATAACTCAAGTCTCCATGTAAATCATGTAGCCATCATGGTTAGAAAAAGGGTCATACTTTTTAGATAAACCCTCTTCATAGTTTACTAGTGGATCCATTAGGCAGTTCAGGTCCTATACTCTGGCAAGGTTAGGATGGTCGATCGGAAAGCGTGAGACGAGTAATGCAGTATTATCACTGTAGCTCTTAAGTGATGGTTGTCGGTTCGAGAATCTCTCACAGAGTAATGTATTTTCATATACATCAGTCATTGTATTTTTATACACAGCAGTATTGTATTCTCATACACATCAGTATTGTATTTTATATACATCTCAGACATTATCGTATATTTTCATATATTTAGAGCTTTCAACATATTTGCAGTTAGCATTTCTTTATATTTCAATTATTTTAACTACATATATTGAATAAGAGTTAATAGATCATGAGTTGAACAGAGCCAAGGTAAGTATTCAATCTTACTCCCTTTCAATCATATGTTTTGTTTAGCTTTGCAACTCGCATACTCGTACATTCAATGTACTGATTCCAGTTGGCCTTCATTGTTTTATGATGCATACGCAGGTAACCAGGATCAGCACGCGGCGTTTCGTTGATCCAAATTGAGCTTCAGAGTTAGTGGTGAGCCTCCTTGCATTCTAGAGGACATCCATTTATTTTGCTTTTAGTAGTTTAGTTTTAGAATGTTGTGGGGTCCATCCCAACATCCCTCTTCAGTCAGTTAGAGGATTTATATACAACTAGTACGTCAGTTTGGAGTTTATTTTACTTGTTGAGACTCGAGTGCCATTTTGGCTAGATATTATATGAAGTGTTTGTTTTGAGCATGCTTTATTTCTTGAGTAAGTTGAGTTTAGTCTTCCGCTGAGTTAAGTAAGATAGTCCAAGGGTTCGCTTGAGGGACAACAATGGTCTTTGAGTGCCGGTGCCGCCCAGGGTGTAGTCTTGGGGCGTGACAATCATATGTAAGCTTAATAAAATGAGTCAATCCGTGCGAAGCACGAATAATTTTCCTAGTTAACAATAAAAGGAAAAATAAAATTAATACATAATTGTCTAAAATCTTGTCATATCCGCTTCACAAACCTATCAATATACAAGAGCGTTTTTGTTCTTCAAGTCAAACAAAAGCAAAAAGACATCACTCTTGTATATTCACTTCACAAATCTATCACTATTCAAAAGCTTTTTTCATATAAAAAATTAAATTTAAGAGACATCATGAGATATCAAAAACAAAATAAAAATAAAATAAATATATATAGATGTGAGGAAGAATATTTAATCTTCTTTTACTTAGCTTCTGTTTCCTATATATTACATGATATACTTGAATAGCTATTTATAGCCAGATAAATATAAACATACATGAGGAAAGGAAATTGCTACAGTGCATGCCTTTCTTGGCCACCAAGAAGTAGGCTAATTAGCATGTGGAGATAGGCCTTAAATGAGTGTGGGCCATTGGACATGCACATCAATTCTTTATAGGGAAAATTAGCAATTAAGTCATAATATCTGACATATTTTGGTTAAAATAACAACACATTAAAATATTTATTTAATATGTCAAAATGACAATATTTTAGAAAATAATACATACTCAGATTTGAGTTTAAATAGTATCAACCATCAATGTACCATTATTTTACACTTACATACTTTTAAGGCAACTTTTTTATTACTGATGGGTTTTATTTTATAAAATATAAATATCAAATATAGTAATATAAGGTAATTAGGATTCTACTTTTATTATATCCATTAATTTATGATTCTCTTTCTTTACTAAATGAAATTACCATATCTTTTACCGTTTAGCATAGCAGTGAAGAAAATTGAAAGCCTCCACCATTGGAACAGTTTAAAGAGAAACTATTACCAATCATCAAAATTTCTTTGTTTTCTTTCTTAATAGTGTTTGGTGTTTTTGCTCTTTTTTTTTTGGAATTTCACCCCTCCCTATTAATCTAATACCCAATAACCTTTCTTCTTCACCTTTCACGTTTCTACCCCACCTTTCATGTTTAACCCTTTTTCACGTTTTCAGATCTCTTGAAGGTGCTCACAAATTGTCCATCAAAATATATATTTTGGTTCAAGAAATTTTCTTTATCGTTAAACAAAATCTCTTTATTAATTAGTTGATTTCTCGATTGGCAAGGTAATTTTCATTATTTTCTTAGATTTATTTTGATTTGATGTTTAAGATCACCAATTATGGTATGTATTTCAGATTCTATGTATTATGTATTTCAATATCACTATTTATGATTTATATTTTGCATTGTACATATTACAGATTTTTTGTTAATATTTTTTATTTTTATGCAAGTTTGTTTACATGTTCATCTAATATTTATATATCTTAGAACTTTAGTCGATTAAGTATTTTCTTTTGATTTTTTTCTGATTTCGTTTTAATATTTCAGATTTATTAGAATTACAAATCCATTCATATGTTTATTTTGTTTGATTTTTCATATATTTATATTTGCTTTTAGGGTTTTAGATTTGGGGAAAACATATGTATGTCTACAATGTCTAAATCAACAATTCCATGAAGAATTCATGATCTCTTTATCCTCCCAAATTAGGATATGTTATGGGTCTTGTAATCTTGATTAGATTATGATTCAATTGTTATTAGAATATAGTATATTCTTATCTATATCAATTGATTATGAATTATGGAAAATCGATCAATGATGATCATTATCTTGGAGATTTGGTAAGTTGACCTATTTCCTCTAATTAGCTTTGAATATATATTGAATTGTGATGATTGGTATGGTCCACTTATGGTGGAGGTGTTTACATTCTTTTACATGTTTATGTGTTATGATTATGGCCTTGAAGGCATTTGATACAAGATGAATTAATATGATGATTTCCATGTTTAGGAAGTTGAAGGGTGTAGCCTTGATTCTAGTATCATGTCTAAGTGAATTAATGTTGTGTGAAGTTATATGTATAGCCTTCCACACTAGTTGCAGGATTTAGGTGTGTGGATGATGTTGTGGATCTGTGATGATCCTGTTAGGGTTAGGTGTGGTCTATATGGTTAATGATGATGAATACTCTTGTAGCATGCCCCCTACATAAATGAACCCTATATGAATGTGTAATCAAAATATGTTAGGAGTCTTCTATTCTAATGTTGAATATGTTCTTGTCTCCTATGATGTAATGTGAGTGTGTGTATCTATGGTCCTTAATACTCTATATTTGTATGACTTGAGACTTGAATAATGTTGTACATGTGTTGTGATCTTTAGGGTGACTTCCTCAATGTTATGTTATAATCATTATGTGATCATGTTGACCAATTACACACACACTTCATGCATATCTATGAGTAGGGTAGATTCGTGATGACTAAGGAAATGATAGTTCTCCTATGCATCATTACCTATTACTAAGCGTGTAAGTATATGATTAATGAAGTTATGAACATGTGTGTCTAGAGGTGTTTATGTGAAGGTAGATCTCACATATGTATGCACAAACACATGATTGTATGAATAGTAGACTTATGTGTAAGGACACTCTCACATGAAGTAGGGTCTACGATAAAAGGACATTCTTATCTTATAATCCTTTGAGCAATATGATGTATGAAGGAGCAATCTCTTAAAGCCTTATTTATGAACTAATGTTTTAAAGGCTTAAATATATTTTAAAAGGGAGTTTGAGCCTAGCACCGAGTGAACACGACAAATGAGAGTGAGCCTTCACGTTTAGCAAGTCCGACTTCCCACAAGAGAACCTTCACATTTAGCAAGTCTGGGTTCCCATAATAGATGTAGTCTTATGAGATGGAAACCTTCATGTCTAGCAAGTCAAGGTTTCTAGTAGCAATCTCCATGTTCCATAACTACGTGCCCCCGTAGGTTTTAGCTAAGTGGATCCACTAGAATAGCTATATGTATGATGGTCCTACCTTGGCAAGTAGTACCCTATCTTTTCGGTGTGGGAGTAGAACACCGGATCATGTAGCTCGCATGGTCTATGTCGGTTATTGCTATTTCTCCCGAAAGTTAAGAAATGAACTAAGATAAGATTATGGATTCTAATCATAACTCCTTGAGGAAGTTACTTAGTATAGGTGGGACTATGGACCCTACCCATGCATTGCATTAGTGAACTCCAATAAAGGATAAGATTAGTACTTTTATGAAATGAAGACTTATGTTATGTATGAATTGAATGAATGCATATTAAGTGACTTTTCTACGTCAAGACATGAATTATGACTATGCATGTAAATTGCACTTAGGAATTCTAAATGAGTTTACTTAGTATATGTGGGGGTATAGGACTCCATGTGTACATTGCACAAGTAAGCTTGAAGGGGTTATGAGGGTGGTTTACCTATGATATGAATTAAATGAGTTAGGATTAAAGTTGTAGTAAGTGCATGAGTACTTCTATGACGTTATGAGGTATGTGGCCTTATGTTAGTGATAAATGAAAATTTATGCCTAGTATAGGGTGACCTCTTAGGAACACTTGGTGTAAGTAGTATTATGGGATGCTACCTACACATTGCACTAGTGTGACTTGGGGGTTGTCTTAGGTGACGGTGTGAAGTTATGTCTATGATGTGCTTATGACTTTGTGAATATGTGTGGAGGTGTTTATGAAGCATATCTAAGAAAAACTATCTTAGGTGACCTCAAGTTGATACACTGTACTAAGTACACTTGAGGGTTGCTTAAGGAAAGAAGTAAGATAAAATAGAGGTAATGTATTGTATGTATTGAATATACCTCAAAGTATGATAAATGGCTTAATGTGCTATTATGAGTAATGTACATGTCTATATGATGAATGTGAACTATGTTGTGGTTATTATGCCAATGTTCATGAAGTTTACTAAAAAGATATGTTGCATGATTTCAAATGAAATGTCCTCTTTAAATTCATGTTTTTGCATGGTTGCTATACTTAGTGCATTCTTATACTAATACCAAATTTCTTCAACTTTTTACACAAAGTGTAGGTTGATGGCAAGAGGATATCTCCTAAGTGAAGGGTATGGATAGATCTCCCAAGTTCAAGTAAAGGGACCCTTATGATTCAAGGGTTGCTTATGTCAAGATGTTCTTTAAGTTTATGTAATAGCTTAGATGTCACATCCGGGAAGTACCCCCTAGACGTAACCGGCGTCGTTGTCCTCGGAGAGGACTAGGACTTGCCTTTAGCATTCACATCACATTCATAGGTTAAAAATGCGGAAAATTTAAAACTTTTCTTCTATATCTGTCATGAGGTTTACATAGACCTCTCACATACAAATAATATATTCATATCGAGTATACATATACCCTTCGTATAAGAAGATTACATAGTCTTCTACTTTTATGGCACATACACACATATATATATGTGTATATATATATATATATATATAAAAGATACAATATAGTCTTAACAAGGAGGTCTCATATCATAACATCTAAACAAGAGTATAACAATTGGGAATAACCCATACATCAATATAATAAAAGCCACATATAGGCTATACAATCTTAGTACTCAAATGAAAGAGAATGAACAAAGTGTCTTTAAGACTAATCAACATCCAATGGTAGAAAGTGGCATTGTCCTTGAAGTGGTGAGGACCTACCCAACTTGGAGAATGAGAATCCAAGTTTTCCTTCAAAAGTCGTCACGAACCCTTCAACGACCGGAACCTAAAATGTTGGGGAAAAAAAGGGAGAAATGGGGTTAGCACATCACTTGTACTAAGTATAGGACCATATGCACATACAAAATAGAAATCATGATAAAAAGGGACATTTATTAAAAAACATGCAAAGTCACTTTGAAAATCCTTATGCATATTCAAGAACCAATACAAGTCAATAATACATATTCATTAAGTCAAGACCATGTACATCACAAGACCAAAAATACTAGGTCTAGTCAAGACAACATGCATATCAACATAATTGAGCACATAATCAAGACAACTCTATCATTAATTTATAATATCAACAAGCATGTATAGTGTTTTCCTTCATTTTTACTCCTATGTTTGTGCGGTAGAGTTATGTTATGATTATACTTCTTATGAGTTTCCTTGTGTTTCTAGGAGATAAATAGTAGAAGGATGACCGCTAGAAGGATGGAAGAGGGAAGGGTTGATGAGGAAGTTCCTCCTCAAGTTGAGCAAGTTGAGCAAGTGCTTCAAGATGGGCAAGGTGTCCAAGGTGCTCAAGTGCCTCCTCAAGGTGATCATTCCCCTAATGTGGAAGGAGGTAATGAAGTGCCGGAGTTGTCTAATAGGGTGATTGGAGAGGCTTTGCTTGCTTTAGCCCGAGCCGTAACGGCTCAAGCTTACTTTAACATGGTGCCTAGGGGTAATGCTATGGAGAGAACTATGCCATCTAGGTTGAGAGACTTTGTGAGGTTGAATCCTCCAATCTTTCTTGGCTCTTAGGTGAATGAAGATCCCCAAGAATTTCTTGATGGTGTGTACAAAGTTTTGAGTGCTATGGGGGTTACATCTAGGGAGAAGGCGGAGTTGGCTTCTTATCAATTGAGAGATGTGTCTCAAATTTGGTACACTCAATGGAAGGACAATAGGCCGGTGGATTCGGGTCCTATTGAGTGGGAAGAATTCAAGGAAGCTTTTCTTGGTAAGTACTTTCCCTGTGAGAGGAGGGAAGTGAAAGTAGAGGAGTTTATCAATCTCAAGCAAGTCAATATGAGTGTTGAGGAATACTCTTTGAAGTTCTAAACTTTGTCTAGGTATGCACCTTCCCTAGTTTCAAATCCAAGGGATGAAATGAGTCGCTTTGCGACGAGTGTAGCCGACTTAGTGAGGGAGGAATGTCGTACGGCTATGTTGCATGATGATATGACTTTGGCTAGACTCATGGTGTATGCACAATCAATTGAAAAGTCTAAACTTAGGAGGATGTCAAGGAACTTGAAAAAGAGTGTTGCTAGTGACCAAGTGCAACCTAGGTTCAAAAAGAGGGTTCAAACTCAAGATGAACCTAGTTTTCTAAGAAGAAATTTGAGAAAGGAGGTGGTTCTAGCAATGGCAAACCTACATGTTCCACTTGTGGTAAGAGACATTATGGTGAGTGTCTAATGGGTACGGGTAATTGCTTTGGATGTGGAAAAGATGGGCACAAAGTGCGAGATTGTCCAAACATTGCTTCTAGGAAGGAGGGTAAGAAGGTCGAGCCTAGTGTTCCAAAGGAAGATGCTTCAACTAAGAGGCATTTCTATGCACTCCGGACTAGAGGTGAGAAGCCGGATGAGGGTGATGATGATGTTGGTAAGTCCTTGTTTCTCTTATTATAGTATGAGTTCCTTCTAAGTGGGGGAGTATGGCTAGAATTGTGCTAGAAGTGTTACATGTGCATGATGTTTAGGAGTTTGGTTGAAATTGAATTTCATTAACTTCTTGCATTGTGTGTTTTATTGAGCTTTTAGCATGTTGTAAAAGGTGTTTATATGATTTTACCTTGCATATTAGCATGTCTATATCATGAATTGCTTAAGATTGCATTTTTTTGAAAAAAATTGGTAAAATTCACTGTAGCTTGTAAAAACTGCTTACTGTAATATTTTTGTGAAATTGACTAATTGATTCTTTGGTCTAAAATTGTTGTTTTGTAGTTATAACTGATGTATATAAGTATGATATTGAATATAAAATGAGTTTTTACTATTTGGAATGAAGCATGTGAGTTTCGTAGCATAATAAGTTATAGAATTGTTTTCTAGTTCTTGTTGTGTTGTGAATCTCTTGACTATGGGAAATTGATGTTTTCTTCTTGGTTATGTGTTGTATGGTTTTGATATGTGTTTTTAAGTTGATTCTCTAATCTTGGAAATGTTCGGAGAGTGGCAAGTGTCATTCGAGGACGAATGTTGTCCAAGTGGGGGAGAATGTAAGACCCCGAAAATGACTTAGGTTAACTAGAGCCTAACATGTTGGAATTGATGGTCTAAGGTCCTAATGTAGTCTATAATATTGTATAGAGGCAGTAGCTAAAGTATTAGGTGCATTGGAAATCAAACGTCAAGGGATGACTAAGATGTTCGACGACTAAGTCACCTAAATGCCTCATATATGGTTTTATATGTCTATGTGTGATTCATGAGGTTTAAAGGTCCTTAAATGAGTTATTATAACATGTATAGTCAGTGTGTCAAGTTTCGTGAATTTTGGAGGTCAAACGTCCAAGAACGTTCATGAAGTTCGAAAGATATGCCTTTAAATTACCTTGTGTGTCTAGGCATGTTTTGTTGAGTTTTACGGGATCGTTTTGGATTTATGTGAGAGGTGTTAAACTAATAGACGATCGTATTTGGATTGGAAACGTCTGGGAAAATTATCTCCAAGGACCACCTAAGGGTCCGTGAGCAAGGACCCAAGCTGGTTGACAAGGCAGTCCCAGGCAGACCCCAAACGACGGAGGCATCGAAGTCTCGTGGGCCAATCGATGCCCCGTTGATGGGAACCGGCCAGTCTCTGACCCAACCAACGGAGGAGCAGGACGGTCCGTTTGTGGGCAAACGGTCCGTCGACTGCCAACCATTGGTAAGGTCTATTTTCCTGCGCAGTCCACTGCCAGCTAGGGGTGAATTTGTAAATTCACCCCACTTCCAAATAAATGTATAGGCGGTTCATTAAGGGTTATTTGGGTATTTTAAACAAGTATATAAGTGTTTAACACTTAGAATATTTTATTCTTCTAAATCAAACCCCCAAAATCCCTTAGAAAATCCCAAAGACTCCATTGAAGTCCAATAATCAAGGAAGAGCTTGGTGTGACGTTTTGAGTGGAGATTCCTTCATCAAAGTGAAGAATTAGTTTCATTGAGGTATGTATTTTGATCCTTGAAACTCGTTTCATCAAGGATCCCAACTTTCAAAGATGTTTTCAAAGTCCCCAAAGAGCAATTGTCCAATTTCGTGATTCTTCCAAGGGTTCTTGCATTAATGGTTTTCAAACGTCTATTATGGATTAGATTGATGTTGTATTGATGATTTTAGCCTAAATTACCTATGAACCCATGAAATTGATGAACCTAAGATTTTGACTAAATTATGGGTTACTTGATATTGACTTAATGTTGATGAATTCATGTGTAGTTTCTTATGGGCTTTCTATTGATGTAAAAATTGTATTCAATTATTATCAAATTGGTATTGGATTGTTGAATCTATGTTGAATTGGTTTAGATTTCATTGATTTCTGTAATTGTGTATTGAATTGGTGTTCATGGCCTAAGGTAAGAGTCTTGTGTCATCAAATTGAGTACGTTGACTTGAATTGAAGTGTTGATGATGGAGTGGAGGTATGCTGCCCCATTTCCTTTATTTTGATGTTATTTATACTTCAATTCTATTATGATTGGTTTGGTCCACCTTTGGTGGCGGTATTATGTGAGCTAATGTGGCCTTGTCGGCGTTACTTTCTAGTAATTGATGATCATGGCCTTGTCGGCACTACTTGAACTTATATGGCTATTTGTATAGTTGATTTGATGATGTGTGATCATATCTACCTATATGTGAAAGTATGTGCTAGACTATTGATATTATCTAGTTAATCATGTTATGCTTTGACTATGTGTTAATTGTATAGTCTTAGAGTTGATACATGGTTATTCCTAATTTGGCTATATGAGTCTAAAATGGTTAAGTTGATAATGTTAAGGTAATAAATAGGTTGACTTAATAAGGTTAAGGGTCATTCCTAAGAGTCTAAAGGAAGATAGGCTATGTGTGTTAAATGAAAGTATGTTTTGTCTTGTTTAGGTAGACTTGTGTCCCTTACTTGATGCTTATGTGAATATGAGATGTCTTGACTTAAGAACCTAAAGGGTGTTAGTCTTGAACAAATGAATATAGGGTCATTTATGTGGAACCTTGAACAAAGTGGTAAGGTTAAGAATTGTGAAGTAGTAAGCCGTAATGGTATCCTTCATGTAATGAGTGATGGACTTAAGGTTGATTGGCTGGAATGACATCATATCCTACCTTAGGAAAGTCGCGATGAGATTCTTGTCGCCATAGTGAGATAGCCCTAATAGACCTTGATTTTGTAGGGTAAATGTAATTGGGTCATGAATATGATATGGGACCCATTTGTGTGAACCTTAATGCAAATTGATCTATAAGAACTAAGGCTAGCACCGAGTGAGTATGGTTAAGGGAAGTAGTTCTAGTTAAGTATTAGACTAGAATACAAAGTATGCCCTTCATATTCCTTAACCGTGTGCCTACATGGGATCTTTGTGTTCTACCATTGGAAAGTAGAACACCTCACCGAAGTAGGATAGAACTACGGATTCCATGCTTTGCTACCATGGTCTATGTCGGTTATTGCCTATTATCATCATATGGGATACCTATTAGCATTAGAGAAGTTCTATGAAGTTTAGGTGGTGGTATGGGACGCTACCTAGACATTGCACAATAGGCTTTGAAGATGTTAATAAAAGTCCCTAGGTCTTGTCTAAGACCGTTATTTGAATGTCCTTTATGTGATTTATGTCTTCTAAATGAACTAATGAACTAATGACTTACGTTGTGAAGTATGTAAGTGAATAAGTACCTAATCTAGAGTGCCTTAGAGATTCTTTAGTTGAATTTTGAAGAGGGCATAAAGGATGATCTCTTCATGGCTTGTCTATGGAAGTCTTGAGAATGACTCTAGTTAGGGAAAAAGGTTTGGTGTTGTAGACATGATCTAAGCCTTAGGTAGTTTTAAGGACTATTTAGGTAATCTTGAAGAGGTCACTATGGACGTTATCTTCTTGATTTACTTAAGTAGGTCTTTTTGATAGTCTTTGGAAGGAGAGTGTCCTATCATCTATGTGTTGGTGTGTTTTGTGAGAATGATTCTATTCTATGGAGTCTATAGGATCTCTTGAGTGTGTGTGTAAGGGATTGTATGGGCGGTTGCTTCACAACTCACTCAAGTGAGACTTAGAGTCACCTTTGGTAGAAGAATCTTACCTTGATGATTATGATACTTTGTAAGTGTGTGTGTGACTCATTATAAGTAATCTTAAGGGTCGTTTAGGCACATCTAGAGAGGGTGTATGGGCGGTCTCTCTTTGTGTGACTTAAAGTGAATCTTAGGATAACTTTAAGTGAGAAGATTCATGCTAAAGTGTGTCTCAAGTGAAGAATAAGCACCTTCACTGTTACAGTGAAGTAACAGTGAATGAGTTCACTATAAAGTGATCTCAAAAATATGATTTTTGGTTTAAATATTATCTTGTGTATTTCTAAGTTGATAAATGTTGTTATTATGATTAAAATATGATTTATAAAATGAAAAGATGCATATTTTCAATAAAGTCCGTTCTCATGATTTTTATGCATAATGTCATACTTAGTACATGTGGTTGTACTAATTTCATGCTTTATTTTCTATCTATAGTTCTTAATAGGTGAAGAGCTTTGGGAAAAAGACTTCGACAAGGAGATCGTTCAAGAAGAGTTGAAGTATGTCCTCACTTGACTCGAGGGCATATATGTCATTTTATATTTCTTTAATGAAGTTTTGTAATAGGCTATATAGTAGTATGTTTTGAATTTGTATGGGCCGTGTTCCAAGTATTATCGTGTCTTAAGATGATGATCAAGACTTAGTTTTTTCCTATTTCTGCATATATGAAAGACTTTAAAGACTTCTATATTGATTTTACGAAAAGTTTAATCCCGTACTACTTTTCATTATGTATATGCGATGAATGATATGAGAGGCTTATATGAGACCTCCGAGAGGTCGAATACGCCGGTCGCAATCTAAGATTGCACCCTAACTTCTAGGGTGTGGTTTCGGCTTGTGACAATTGAAGCCCTTAGGCCTTGACGTAGCCTTCAATGGAGTTCTTCTATTTGGGAGAGAGAAAGAAGAGAGAAGGAAGAGCAATTCTGTTTTGGGAATTATGAGAGATAGGTTTAGTTTAATTAGGCTAGGTCTTTATATTGAGGTCCTAAATTAACTTAATTGAACCTCCCCTAACCATTAATTAACTAAACAACCACTTAACTAATTAAATGAAATAATTAAAATAAAGCAGCAAAACAGTGGCAGGACCTACGAGACCTCGATCGACGGTCCGTAGGTCAACCTCCGTCCTTGCCTCCCTCCGTCCTGCACATCTGTGGTTTGCGACAGAGATTGCTCCAAGCGTGTCCCTGGCTAAGTGTTGGTCGATGGAGGCATCGACGCCCCGTCGATCCAACCATGCCTTGTCAACTGTGGTCGTAGGTGAGCACTGTCCAATTGATAGCTTTTTGCCAAATTGCAAGGGTCCTTCTCAAGGACCCTTTGGTTGGTCCTTGGTGATTCGTACCCAAACGTTTCGACTATAAATCAACTCTAATACATGTTAGAAACCTTACCACCAAATTTTATTGAATTCCGACTCCTAAAACCTTGTCAAATAGACTAAGGCACACTAGTACCTCTTGGACTAGTTTCCGGACGTCATGGACGTTCCTTGACGTTTTGATTATAAAACTTCCTAAATGATTTATATACATTATAATTATCCTTAAAACAGTGTTACAACTCTTAGACTCTCATGTTAGGCTCTAGGTTAGACTTTAGACTTTCGGAGTATAACATTAGACTTATATTTTATTTTGTTAAGGGTCGTGTCCCTATTCTATTATATTCTATTCTATTGAGTTGTGTCTTAAGATGGAAAACGAGTCTTAGAGTCTAATTATGTATTATGATATTTTATGTAAATATGAAGTGATGATTCTAGCATATGATGTGTTATGAAAAGTTTTAAATTTTTTGCTATTTTTATGATTATGCAATAAAAAATGTCTAAGGGCTTGTATAAGACCTCTGAGAGGTCAAGTACACCGTATCACATCTAGGTGGTGCTCCCCGGTCGTGACAAATATGTGTCATATTGAGATTAATTTAACTTGTTATCATAGATTTTTTATTGCTTCATTCAGATATGATTTATAAAATTGATATTAATATTTTAGGATTTCTATTCATGCTCTTAGATTTTTAAATGCAATAAATTAATACTTCCTCTGTCCCATTTTATATGAAAATATTTGTTCGAACACGAAATTTCAGAAATAATGAAGACTTTGAAATGTTTATCAAATTGCCCTTCAAAAAAGTAAATTCACTTTTCTCTCTCCTCATAAATGTATTAGAGTACTATGTCTAACATTAAGTGGGACCAACAAGGGTAAAAGAGGAATTGTACCTTAAAATACATAATATATAAGGAAATGTGACATTTTTTTGGGGACTGA
The DNA here is from genome assembly GCA_016801875.1 of Solanum sitiens. Classification (NCBI taxonomy): domain Eukaryota; kingdom Viridiplantae; phylum Streptophyta; class Magnoliopsida; order Solanales; family Solanaceae; genus Solanum; species Solanum sitiens. Next base: position 63,646 of record JABWTJ010000788.1, read on the forward strand.
CCAAAAAGGAAATGGTGCCACATAAAATGGGACGGAGGGAGTATATCACTACAAAAAACCTCAAATTGCCAACAGATTTTACTAACAACTTTAGTTGGTTAGTATCCTACTAACAAATTACCAACATATTTCTAACCGAATAATATTTTAAAACTTAACAACAAAAAATTCTAATAGATTACCAACATAAATCTTACTAACTAAGTATTTTAGTTGGTAAATACGGCGGAACAAAATGACGCTAAATTTAGCAACTTCTATCAATGGATTGCCAACAGAAATATTACTAACGCACACCTTTTGTTGGTAATATTATCAACGAAGTATATATCGATTGGTAAATATGACAAAAAATTATTTATATAATTTATTAACATAGAATTACTAACCAAAAATTTACCAACGACAAGATTGTATTGCTAAATTTACCAGCCAAATATAAATGTGTGGGTAATTAATAACGAAATATAATTTGTTGGTAAACTTGCCAACCAATATCAAATTAGTTGGAAAATATACCAACGAATAAAGATTGTAGTTAATAAATTACTAACATCATTAAAATAGTTGGTAATATACCAACCGATCACTAATCCATTAGTAAAATTTACCAACATACTAACTATTAATTGGTAATATAATATATGAATGTTTAGTTGAATAGTAACTATTACCAACTCTGATAAAATTTATTGGTAAATTATTAATTACTAACATATATTTTAATAGGTTGTAAATTTACCAATTGAAGTTAAATTTTTTGGTAAATCATCATCTAGTACTGAGGCTTTCATATTAATTTTGTGTCATTAGGCGTTTTAACTTTTAACTTTTAACCAAAACTTGACTTTGTTGAATATTTTTTGTAAACGTGCTCAAATTAGAACTCTGTCAGTGTCATTAGCTTTGAAAGGTCGATTTTATCTAACGGGAAGGTTGATTTATGTTTTGAGTATTTCACTTTTTGTTTGTGCCGTTAGGTGTTTTAAATTTTAAATTTAGGCCAAAGTTTGAATTTGGTCATTTTTTTTGTGAACGTACTCAGGTGAGAATTTCGTAAGCGTAATTAACTACAAAGGTCATTTTTTATCTAGTAGGATGACTGGTTTGAGTTTTGAGGCTTTCATTTTTACTGTGTGCTGTTAGGTGTATAAATTATGGAAAAAATTTAACTTTGGTCAATATATTTGATAGCGTGCCCAGATAAGAATTTTGTCAGTGCAGTTAGATGCGAAAAGTCATTTTTGATGTGATAAGATAGAGGGTTCGGGTTTTGAGGCTTCCATTTCTGTTTATGTCGTTAGACATTTTAGCTTTATGTTTTGACCAAAATTTCAATTTAGTCAATACTTTTGGTAATCGTGCTCGAATTAAAATTTTGTCACCGCAGTTAGCCGTATAAGTTTAGTTTTGATCTCATAGGATGATTGGTTCGGGATTTGAGTCTTTTATTTTTACTTTGTGTCGTTAACCATTTTAACTTTTAACTTTTGGATAAAATTTGAATTAGGTCAATTTTTTGGGAAACATGCTCAAATTTGAATTTCGTCAACGCGGTTCGCTATGGAAGGTCATTTTTCGCTTTATAGGATGGTTGGTTTGGATTTTGAGGTTTTCATATTCAGTTTGTACCGTTAGGCGATTTAACTTTTAACTTTTGGGAAAATTTTGATTTTGCTTAGTACTTTTTGTAAACGTGCTCCGATGAAAATTCTGTCAGCTCGATTATCTCCAAAAGGCCATTTTTATATTTAACAAGATGGTTGTTTCAAGTTTTGAGGCTTCCATTTTCAGTTTGTATTGTTAGACGTTTTAACTTTTAAGTTTTGGTCAAAATTTAGATTTTGTCAATATTTTTGGTAAACGTGCTCAAATTAAATTTTTTGATATAATGATATGTGTCATATTGAGATTAATTTAACTTGTTATCATAGATTTTGCATTGTTTCATACAAATATGATTTATAAAATTAATGAATATTTTTGGATTTATAGTCGTGTTCTTAGATTTTTAAATGCAATAAATTAATAAATATTTTACTATTGAATAATCATTCAGTTAATAATATTTTGAACATATTGTCAATCAATTACTTACCTAACATTGAACTTAAATGATATATTACCAATAAACTAACAATAAATTAGTAAATTTATTAGAAAAATAAATAATCATACTAACGTATTTAAAATTTATTACAAACAAGGGTTGTTATGTAGTGGTAAGTATTCCTGCATCCTTAACCAAGAGGTCTCAGGTTCGATTCCCGTTGGGTACATAATCATCTTTGTTAGGGATGTTTTACCACCCAATGTGGGACTTTTCGGCGTGAATCCAGATTTTGTCGGGCTCCAATGTGGGTACCGAACACCAGATGAAAAACCAAAAAAAAAATTAAAAAAAGTATTTAAAATTTATTGGCAAATTACCAACACAAATTTTTTGTTACTAAAATTACCAACCAATTACTTATATATGAATCGAAAAATGAAGAAAAAAATTTACTAACTCCTTTTCAATTAGTTACTAAAGGTACTAACGATATACTAACCAAATATTAGTTGGTAAATTTACCAACGGAATTTTCAGGGCCATATTTCAAGATTTTGTAACACCATCTTTGGGTGTTTACCAACTGATTTTTGGTTGGTAAGTTTACCAACAAATTAAAATCAGTTGGTAATTTTTACCGACGAGCTTTTTAGCAACGGATTAATATAAGTTGTCATTTGGTTGGTAACTCAATTTGCCAACCGATTTAATCAATTTACCAAAAAAAATTTTGTTGGTAATTGAGGTTTCTTTTGTAGTGTTTTACTATTGAATAATCATTTAGTTAATAATATTTTGAACATATTGTCAACCAATTACTAACCTAACATTGAGCTTGAATGATATATTACCAACAAACTAATAATCAATTAGTAAATTTATAAGAAAAACAAATAATCATACTAACGTATTTAAAAATTATTACCAACAAGGGTTGTGGTGGAGTGGTAAGTACTCCTTTATCCTTAATCATGAGATCTCGGGTTCGATTCCTTTTGGGTACGGAGTCGCTTTTGTAAGTGAGCACTTTACCCCCAATGTGGCACTTTCTGGCGTGAATCCGAATTTAGTCAGGCTCTAATGTGGGTACCGGACATCGGATGAGAAATGAAATAAAAGTATTTAAAAAGTTTTACTATTAGACACTTGTTACTATAATTACCGACGTATTACCAACGAAATCGAATAATGAATAAAAATATTTACTAATGACATACTAACCAAAAATTAGTTAAAGAATTTACCAACGAAAATTTCAGGTTCATGTTTCAAAATTTTGTAACAACATCTTTGGGTGTTTACCAACTGATTTTTGGTTGGTAAGTTTACCTACAAATTAAAATCGGTTGGTATTCAGCAACAGATTAATATAAGTTGACATTTGGTTGGTAACTCAATATGTCAATTAATTTTATCAATTTATCAACAAAATTTTTTATTGGTAATTGGTGTTCCTTTTGTAGTATGACATGGTACTTTCGTACCATTTTAATGAGATCGAAATTGATCTTTATAATAAGCGATCTTACAACAATTGGGGTACTATTCAATGAAAATGCTTTAAAATATTTTAAATCTTTAGGATTTTTTATATATTATTTTTTATCTAACCAGACATGATAATCATTCAACATGCGTATTCAAGTTTTTTTATATATTGTCAGACTAAAAAAAATCTCATTGCATCCACCTTACGAGAATGCATCTCCATAAAATAATGTTAGTATTTTTATGAAAATTCTTTATTTTTAATGCACAAGTCGTACTTTATATTTTACGATTTTACTTATGGCACAATATTCATTTGTACCCCACTGACATTATACCTTACTATATGGACAAAATAAGTTCAAAACATCACTTTGTAAGTGAAATAAAATATATTTGAATTGTATTTTCTTTGACCAATCATTTATCTGTCTACACAGTTTGACAAATTTAAAATCAAGATCCTCATTATTCATTTATATTTTGAGCGCTATATTATGTTAAAAATATCGTAGACGATTATTCGATATCTATTCTGATATGTCATAACTTGTTGAGCTCTCTTAATATTTTCATCATTTTTAAGTACACCTGAAACTTTGACAAGGTTTTATAAAGTGTTATGTCATGGTGCTATTTCTAAAATAATTTCCTCATTGTTGTGACCATCTTGATCATTTGTCATCTTTTTCAAGAAGTTTGATCTTTCGAATCGATTTATCTATCACACTTTTGGCTTGCCATAAGTTATGCCCTTCAAGAACTTTTTATTTGAGCATTTATAACTGGATTATAATATAGGTCAGAAAATGCATCTGACAGTTGACTTAAATTATCTCTTCAATGAGGATCATACCAATAATAATTCATTACGTATAATTTATTTTTCAGTTGTTTATGTCCCTTTAATGTTAGAGAGTCTAACGTTCACCTAACCTTATTTGGGGACTCATCTTTGTGCATTCTGTAATGTTGGAGCAATGAAATAATATATCACACATCTAAATTTCTAAATGAGAATTATTTTGTTCTTGGCCCTGAACTAATTGTGATAGGGAACCTTGTTGGCTTGATACATACAAGTGTTCCTACATTTTAAATAACACATATCATACAAAATTTCTTTTGAGAATTTTGTTCTCATAGCCGATGTTTTAACTATAATGGGAGGCATATAGTTTCTACTTAAACCACTTGGATATATACCAACATTATCAATATAGGTTTATAATTTGAAATGTGCTGTTGATTTATCAATTCGAGCAAACAACCTTTGCAAAAATCAAATTGCAAGTTTATAATAAAGCACATGTGACCATAACATAGATATATAATAGTAAATGGTCCACATGGCAGGTGAACGGGCCCATATTCACCTTTTTATACATTTCAATATTCAGGAGATACAATTCAACCTTAGCTGGTGAAATGATAATTTTATTATGAGAACAAATAACACAAGAGAAATTTTGAAGAATTTATTATTTCTTCAATATAAATAACCACATGATTTCTCATTTATTTTCGTATCATATTTGAATTGGGATGGTCATCAACCGGCCATGTCAACTGATGTTTATTTCAATAACTTCTAGTTTATTTTGTATGTAATTCCATCATCATGCACATATTTAGTTACCACAAACAACATAAAAATATGTGTAATATTTCATATAAATATTTATAACCTACTTTGATTATATTAATATGAAGATCTTAAATCTTTTTATATTTTGCAGTCTCAATATAATTTTTTTTTTTGAATATTTCTGTGAAACTTAAAAAGTTTCTTATAAGACTAACTACAATTCCAATATCATGAGAAATTTTATTTCTTTGGGTAGTGTCACATTAGCTCACCAAAGCTCACAATTAATATTGGGTACTAACACATATTGCATAACATTGTTTATGTGGAGAACATCTATTTCAAGGAGAAATTTGTATTATTATTGTCATGGTCAAAATCATTACAAGCAAAACTTGTTTCTTGATTTACTTTTGTCATTCATATCTCTTCCCTTTTGTTTAATATCTGGCAAAATATTTTTGTCGTACAGAGATACATAATCAACGACAAATTTTGTGGTCAAGAATTATTTCCTTCTTTTTCCATTTTGATAATTCATAATAAAATGTACTACAATATTTGTGATGTACTAAAAGTACTAGACTAGTGACCATTTATAGCAGCATAAATTTTCTTTATTTCTCTATTGCCTCCCATAGGGAGAATTTGTGGTATTTATTAAGTTGTACGTGAGCATTAAATCATACATGAGTATGTCTTTATTTATAATAATCATCATCTCTTGACACTTACTTTCATGAATGGTCCACTTGTCATGATACTTATCACAAGTCACATTCTCTTCAAAGAATTGACTATATATATATATATATATGACATACACATACCTCGACATCACTTTTGAAAGTTAAGTGTATCACCACTTTTTCATCCTTTTCTTTGATGGATGATTTATAAGCTTATCAAATTATTAGGTCTCATAACAAAAATATTTCTAATGATCTTTCATACCATTTTGATTATAAAATTATCTTCACTCTTTAAAATTACATTCTGAGAACTCATAGTGTTCTTTCTTTTATAATTATCACAAATGATGACTAAATGTTTTGTCCTTAGATATCCTCATATTCATTTATACAAGATTTTGTAATCTTTCAGACTTTTCATGTATTTCTACCACATTCATTTTAGAGAATGGAGTAAAATTATGTATTTCATAATTTTTCATCAAGAATGTCATGCCCAGAACTAGCCCAAGGACGCGGACACGGGACCTATGATCACAAGGGATAAGCTAACCCTGAGTTGGCTTAACATAAGCAAATCAAATATTCTATAGCAATCAAGCTGATGCGAAAGCTAAATTATGAGATAGTTAAATAGTGGGAAATACCAAAACCATTCTGAATATATATAAAGACTATGAATTTAATAACAACTGAATAATCATACTCAATGACTAAAGCTTGAATAAAACATCTATTGACTAGAAATGGTGGGACATGCCCCAGCTAGATCTAGGAAATACTGAAACTAAAGACTAGAATTGAAAAGATAACATATAAATCATCCTTGAATAATGAGGACTTCTACTAATGTTGTTGAGCTCGAGATCAGTATTCGTTCAATGCGTGATCTTAAAGTTGAGACCCTGATCCTACATCACGAGAAGATGTAGCGCAGAGTATGCGTCAGTACTTGAAAGGTATTGATCATGAAAGATAGAGTAAAGTTGAATAATAATCATAGCTGAACCAAAGCATATAATGAGCAATGACATGATATAAGCATAATGCTTAAATGAGAATACTGAACATGAAATAATTGAATGCAATGACTACGTTTATAACACAGTGATATTGAAGTCTGACTGTAACTGATAACATGGTCAAAGCAATAGAATCTGACTGAAATGTGGGAGCTACTAATAACCGACATAAAACAACATGAGTTAAATGTGGAGTACAATGTATAAACCCCCTCAAGAGGACCCAATATACCCTGCCAGAGGTATAGAGGCATTACTGTCGTGATCACTAAAATGTGCCCACAGAGGGGGCTTACAACCTACAAGGCACATAGTTCTGGGACTTGTGGGTGACTAACCTTAATCCACTCGGTATGAAGCTACTCCCGTTTGATTACATAATTAACAATTTATGACTGAAATTCTGTAATGCTGGATAGCTCAAAACTGACATGCGAATTGAGAATGCAACATTAGTATACTGATAATGAGACATCAAAAACTGAAGCATGTATATCTGAAATATCTGGTATATTATATAAAATTCATGAACTAAAAGAACTACATAACTATCGTTATAAATACATGTTAGAATCAATGAACCAACCATACAAAATTCGTGATAATTTGATTTGGATCATTATAGTAGCTACAACCCAATAATTTCTAATATTCAAGAAACCCTAGGTCTAAATAATATTTAGGAAATCAAGATTCTCACTAAAAACTAGGGACCTACTGGATGAATGGAACCCACTAGTAAAATCATACATGCCTGGTGACACATTCCAATGAAAAATATTTTGATTTTGGGGTTGGAATGGATGAAACCTTGTTGTATTCTTGAACCAGAGTTGCTCGACCTCTTTCTCCTCTTTATGAATAAAATTTCTAAGTTTTTGATGAATGATTTGACTAGGGTAAGTTCTAATTAGTTTACCAGGCTAAAATTGACTAAAACCATGTCGTTTAGGGGTTACATAACGTAGTTTAGGGGTCCAACACATAGGGAAAAGACCAAAAATGACACTAACTTAAAATTTGTCGAGGCCAACCTACGAACCTAGTCCAGAGATTGTGGTCCACCCTACGGTCCATCTTGGTCTTCCGACGTTCGGCTTTAGAGGATGGGTTCTGGGGACCACATTCCACAAAATGTGGTTCAACTTGCGGTCCGTAGGTGGCCTTCGTAGGTGGAACCTGTAGTTTTGGAAATCTTCATTCTGGTATGTCTAGCATACAGGGTGTTACATTATCTCCCCATTGGGAATATTTGTCCTTGAATGAAGACTAAACTAGATGATTATGGAGAGAAAGATCTGTAAACCCTACCATTAAATAATGGAAATCGGTTTCTTACTGAACTATGTTCCAAGAACATGCAAATATGTTGAAAGTATAGACTAAAGAAACATGATACTAAGACTGAATCTGCGCATGAATGACTAATAAACTGAATAGGAAGTATTAATTCAAATTGGAATGGAAGCGGAAGGAAAGAGGTGAGAATACTTGGCCTTTATGTCTACTTCTGCTTCCCAAGCAGCTCCCTCTACGGACTTACTCCTCCACAAAACCTTAACTGAAACAACTTCTTTGTTTCTCAACCTTCTAACCTAACGATCAAGAATCTCTACTGACACATCCTCATATATGAGAATATCTTTCACAACCACTCTCTAATGGCACTATAGATGTTGGATCACCCACACACTTCTTCAACAAAGAAATGTGAAAAACCGGACACTGCTGCCAGTTCTGCTGGTAGATCTAACTCATAAGCCACTTTACCAATTAGGTTAAAGATCTTGTAAGGGCCTACATATAGAACTGAGCTTCCCTTTCTTGCTAAATCTCATCACCCCCTTCATAGGTTACACTTTTAGGAAAACCTAATCAACTTGGAACTCTAATTCCCTTCTCCTTATATCTGTATAGGACTTGTGGTGACTTTAAGCTGTCTTAAGTCTATCTATAATGAGTTGCGCTTTCTTTATAGCATCATGAACTGAATCTGGAATTTTCAAGGCTGCTTCACATACTTAAAATTAACCAACTGGAACATGTACACCCATACAATACCTCATAAGGGGCCATCTGAATGATAAAATGATAACTATTATTGTAGGCGAACTATATAAGAGGAATGTGATCATCCCAGATATCCTTGAAGTCAATCACACAAGCCCTCAACATGTCCTTTAAGGTTTGAATGGTATACATCTGCCTGACTATCCATCTGTAAATGAAATGTTGTGCTATGATTAACTGGAGTACAAAGACCTTTCTGAAATGACTTTCAGAAATAAGAGGTAAACTGAGGACCTCTATCTAAGATGATAGACAAAGGAATACCATGTAAACTGACTATCTCATTAATGTAAATCTTGGCGTAGTCCTCCGCCGAATCTTTGGTCTTAACATCCAAAAGCGCGCAAACATTGTGACTCTATCAACTATCACCCAAATGGATACATGCTGTCAGCGAGTACGAGGTACGTAATCGTGTAATGAAGTCCATGTTGATCACTTCCCACTTCCAAGTAGGAAGTGGGAACCTTGACTTGCTAATAATTAGGGCACTTAGCCAAAAAATCTACTATATTCCCTTTCATTCCATTCCACCAAAAGACTTCTCCGTAGATCATGGTACACCTTAGTGGCTCCTGGATGACTCTGGAAGTATGGGCTTCTTCAAGAATATACTCTCTCAACTCACCCACCTTAGGAACAAATAATCGACTATGATAGCGAAGCACACCATCTGTTGTTAGGACAAATCCTCAACTCTCTTTGAAAAACTACACCATTTAGTTAAAGTAATATCAATTCACTCTCTTGCTTTTCCTTAACATCCACTTCCAATGAGGATTCTGACCCATTCTAAACTAGTACACCACCACCTGATATGCTCTTAAGGCGAACTCCTAAGTGAGCAAGTCTTTGAACATCCTTATCTAGTTCATTTATTTCGTCCTCAACATGTGCTACCCTACCCATAGATAGTCTGCTAAGAGCATTTGCTACTACATTGACCTTACCAGGATCATAATGGCACTCAAGTCATAATACTTGAGGAACTCAAACCATGACCTCTGGCGAATATTCAAGTCTTTTTGGGTAAACAATTATTGAAGGCTCTTATGGTCTAGGAACATATCTACGTGAACACCATACAATTAATGTCTCCAAATCGTAAGTGAGAACACCAGTGCTACAAGATCGAGATCGTGAGTCGAATAATTCTTCTCGTGCAACTAAAGCTGTCTAGAAGCATAAGTTATAACCTTATCTCGTTTCATCAACATACAACCTAGTTTGACTCTGGATGCATCACAATTCATAACATAGCCGTCTGAACCCTCTGGTAGAGTCAAAATGGGGGCTGTAGTCAACCTAGTTTACGATTCTGCAAAGCTTTTTTGATAATTATCTGAACACTGGAATTTAACCTTTTTTGGAGTCACCCTAGTAAATGGAGAGGCTATGAATGAAAATCCTTCAACGAACATTCTGTAACAAACACAAAAACCCAAGAAACTCCTGATATCTGTAGGAGAGGTAGGTCTGGGCCATTATTTCATTGATTCTATTTTATGAGAATCCACTCGGATCTCTTTTCTAGATACTATATGACCGAGGAAAGCAACAGATTACAACCAAAACTCAAATTTGCTAAACTTAGCAAATAATTTACGATCTTTGAGGGTATACAAAGTAACCCTTAAATTAGTCACATGTTCTTCCTCATTCCTAGAGTAAATAAGGATATCATCAATAAAGACGATAATGAACAAGTCCAGATACTGCTTGAACACTCTTTTCATCAAATCCATGAAAGTTGTAAGAGCATTAGTTAGTCCAAATGACATAACTACTAACTCATAATAACCATACAAGCTCTGAAGGCTGTTTTTCGAGATGTCACTATCTCTGACTGTGAGTTGATGATAATCAGATCTGAGGTGTATCTTAGAGAAATGACTAGCATCCTAATGTTGGTCAAACAAGTCATCAATCCTGGGAACATGGTACTTATTCTTGATTGTGACTTTGTTCAACTACATATAGTCGATGCACATCCTGAGAGAACCATTTTTCTTTTTCACAAACAACAGTGGCGCACCCCATGTCAAAATACTAGGTCTGATGCCTTTATCTAGAAGGTCTTTCAACTAATCTCTCAACTCCTTAAGCTCATCTTGAACCATTCTCCTTAAGCTCATCTTGAACCATTCTGTAAGGAGGAATAGAAATAGTCTAGGTATTTTGAAGGAGATCAATTCCAAACTTGATTTCCCTTTCAGTAGAGACTTCGGGATGATCTTATGGAAACACTTCTAGGAACTCATTTACTACTGGAACTGACTCAAGAGTTGGGGTTTTGGAGCTTGAATCCTTAACACAAACAAGATGATACAGATAAATCTTATAGATTATCTTCCTTGTCTTATGGTAAAAAATGATTCGAACCATAGGCGCTAAGCTACTACCATTCCGTTCTAAGATTGGTTCGTCTGGAAACTGAAAGCAAGTAATTCTAGTTCTACAATCGACTAAGGCGTAACACGAATGTAACCAATCTATGCCTAGAATGTATCAAAGTCTACCATTTATAACTCTACAAGATTTGTTGAGGTTACTTTGTTAGAGATTGTGACAAGGCAATTTCTGTATACCTGTCTAGCTATAACTGGGTCACCGACTGAAGTAGAGATTGAGAAGGGTTATGAGAGAGTTTATGTGACAACCGGGGAGAACCCCTAAAAGTAACATGGCATACTTGACCTCTCGGAGGTCTTATACAAGCCCATAGTTATCATTCATCGCATTGTCATAGTAAATTTAGCTGAAAATTTAAAACTTTTCATAGCACATCATATGCTAGAAACATCCCTTCATATATATAAAAAATATAAGTCATAAAACATATTTAGAACTTAAGTCTCTTTGACATACTAGACTCAACATCATCAGATTACATTAGGGACACGACCCTTATAACATAATACATAGGTACAACAAAAAAAGACTTTACAGTAAACTATAAGTAGGAGATCCTTGGACTTAAAGAATCCTTTCCTTGAGCTTCGGAATCACATATAGAACTCCTCATCATCTAAACACATCCTTTAAGAATACATAACCTACACTTTATGTAAAAAGATAGAGAAGAATGGAGTTACTACAAGAATGTACTCATTATGGAAACCATGCAAAAATATGCATTTAAAAGGGACATTTTTCTTGAAATCATACTTCATGCCTTTTTCAGAAAATCTTCATAAAACCTTTATTCAATAAACATTATATCATTTACATACTTCATATAGGCATATTTCATGGTCAAACATACTATAAAATCATACAATGCATTTAAGGAAATTTAGGAACATTTTATAATAAGCACTTTCAGATTACAGTGAGCACTTTTCCGTTTAAAGTGAACTTCTTTTCTTTGACTCATTAACCTCCCAAGTAACCCTCTAGTGATACTTGGTGAAATGCATCACCTTAAGGCCACAAGGAAACCATACTTATAACCTACACAAGCTAACACATACCATCATTGAAGTATAGCACACCACAAGACATATTCAAGTCAAGACGATAACGCATTACAGTGAACTTTACTTATCATGCTCATATAAAAACCTTACTTCATATATAACATTATTAAGACCCTACTCACAACCCCAATATAAGTCTACTAGTGCAATGTATATGTGAAGCCCCATAACCTCACACATACTTAATAGACCTATCATGAGACCACAAGCTTAACATATCCTTCATATACCAAATACAATACTATAGTCAACCACATACACTTCTATGTAGGACCTTAGTCACATAGTCATATTAGAGCTTTATATCATGCATATCATCACATCATGTAGACACTAACACAATTCCATGCAAGAGAACTATAAACATATGCACATACATTAGACCACCTTCCGAGAACTCCCTTAGAGAGCTACTTGTGCAATGCATAGATGGGTTCATTACTTCCACTTAAGTACCTTCCCTTAGGTTATCCTAGTTAGGGTCCTTTTACTTTACTTTACTTCCATTGTCCATTTTACTTTAGGGAAACTATAGACTTAACCGACACTAAGACCATGGGTGATAAACATGGAATTTGGTGTTGTAGAGCCTTACACCAAAGGAAGGTGTTCTTACCTAGCCAAGGTAGAACATTAACACATGCTAGCATACTAAGTGAATTCACTTTCTGGATCCTATGTGGCAAGCAAAGTTTATGGAACTTGGGTCCGTCATGGAAACATCACTCTACACCCTTTTTGGGTCATGAGGCTATCCACCCCGTGAGGACCGTTAGTGGATCCTACCTTCCCCCTAGGGACGGTGCCACCCCCTCACCTACAAGTTCACTCGGTGCTATGCTAAGTTCCCTTAATTGAAAAAACCTTTATTAACATTACTTTATAAAATTAGGCTGAGGAGATTGACTCCTCATATGCTTAGCTCATAGGTCATAGATGAAAGTTCATCAACCTAAATTATGTGAGAACCCCTTTCACATGGACATAGCATATGTAATAGAACTATCTAGTTAAGGGTACTCTTGAGAAAACCTTTCAAGTGCCCCTCTATTGACTAGATCATCATTGATGTGTGTGCATACATATATGTGAGAAATCAGTTCACATAACTCATTAAAACCACACATGTTCGTACCTCATTTCGTTCATGCATAAGTGTACAAGTGTAACTATATGAGCAATCATTTCATGTAAACACATTTAGACACTAGGTATAACCATACTTCATCATACCATATACTTCACATTTTAGCATATAAGACATATTCATAACATGTCCATACATTCATTTTCATGTACATGGAAACCAAACCTAGGAACTATCCTATCAATGTACACATGTGCAATGCATATAGAAGGTCCCATACCATTGGCAATAATAGTACACCTATCAATTAATCCTAGTTAAGGGAATACATAACATGCTTTATCTACATTCACCTTACATGCATAGTAGTAAACATTTAGTGAATATGAGTACAATCTTTCATTAGACATAATGAACCTTTACTATATTGTAAGCATGCATAATGTGTGAGTGTGTGTACATTGGTCAATATAATCACATAATGGCTATCAAAAACACATTGAGGCATACACCCTCTTAAGACCACAATGCACAACCAAGCATAGACCACACAACACAAAATAGCATAGAAGACAAGACAATCTTCACATTACATTCAAGACTCCTAACCTTAGCTATTCGATCATTCACATAGGGGTACATGGATAGTGGTCATCAATCCTTAACACTTCATCAATGTCAACACCTACACATGATCCTAACATAACCATTTACATGCTCATAATACTAGCAAAATAACCTAGATTCACAACTAGAATAGAAGACTAGGCACAAGTTACACATAGTGTGATCATCATAACCACACACTCATATATTCATCAAAATGCCTTCAAGGCCATAGTCAACACATTTATATAATGACAATAAAATAAACACCGCCACCATAAGTGGTCCATATCACACAATGTCATACAAGGCTTCATCAACTACAATAATATAGAAAAGTAGAGGAGAAGAGTAGACCTTACCAATTCATTAACCTTTTGATCAAAATTGATCAATACACTTTTTTCATCAACAATACATGTATAGGTAAGTATCTAAATGTACTTTAATCATGAAAGAAACCATGTACAAGTCTTTACAAGATCATACTACAACGTAATACAATACATCACATATATACTAGAAAGTAGAGAGTTACAGATCATCAACCAATTTCCCTAGTCTTGTTCATCAATCAAATTTTATAAATAATATACATTTAGGGCAGTAGCTAAAGAGATAGAACATCATATCTAAATCATGCTTAATCTGCCCTAGAATATAGATCACAACATCTACATTATTCTATTAAGTCTAAAGGCTAGAAGAACCTAATTCACTCTTTACCAATTCAATTGTTATCTATTCATATTGGATCAATTATACCTAATTACCATCACATTACACATATAGGCAGTAGCTAAGACAATTCACCATGATCGAGTCACATAACAACCATCCCAACGTCAAGATCACAAGTTACTACATGATAGACTAGCATTATTCAAAACCTTCAAACTTGACCCTCGTGGATAATTCCTCAACAATTCATCATCAATACACATAATAGGCAGTAGGTATAATCATATTAACATAATTGAATCACAATTCGATATACATGAGATCAAGAGCATAAATCCATACATAGGCTAAAATCGAGTTTGTGAGAGAGAGCATGGGTTTATTATGCAATTGGATTGAAAATCACGTCCAAATCAGTAGATAATCATCAATACATTAATATTATGCTTTTGAAATCAATTTGAGAAAGAATCCACGGCTAGATTGAAGAAGAAGAGGTTTGATCATGAAACTTCTTTGAAAAATTTGAAGAGGACTCTCTAGATGAAAGATTAACTAGAGATGAAGGATTTTATTAGATGAATAACGCACTAATTTTGGTGAAGAACCCATGGGAATCCAAGCTCCAAGCTGTTCTTGAGCTTTACCTTCAACGGAGGTTTCTAGAGAGGATATTTGTGGAGAGGGAGGTTTTGATTTTGAATGTAGGATTGGGTATGGGATATTCACGTTTTTAACCAACCTAATATACCCAAAAATAGGTAAATAAACCGCCTAGGGTCAGGTTAGCACATGGAGTGAATTTCCCATTCACCCCATAACTAGGCAGCGTGCATGGCAGTAACTTAAGCCTGCATCGACGACCAGCCATCGACGCCACGTTGGCCCATCGACGGACCATTTGTGTCTTCCGTCGTTTGGGTATTAGGATGATACTTCCCAATTATAAGTGTACATAAAATCCTCCCCATCGATGGGGAGTCAGTCAACTGACGAGGCGTCGTTTGGATCAGTCGATTGACACTGCCAAGGCAGTGTCTGGACAGCCTTTGGGTCCTTCTTGAGGGCCTCTTGCGGGGCCCTTGGGAAGTCATACCCAAAAGTTTCCAACGTGAATATACACCTTAAAATTTTGAATACCTTACATGCAAGTTTCACCCAAAATGAACAAGTAAAACACATCCAAACATGCAAGGCACACTCAAGACACACAGGAACGTCTCAAGGGCTAACTTTCGAACGTCTTAGACTTTCTTAGACGGTTGACCTCCAAACTTCATGAAACTACATACACTGCTTATAAACATCATTATTACTCATTTTATGACTTCATAAGCCCATGACACACACATAAACACATAAAAGCATCTAAGGCCTCTTTGATGACTAGTCGTCGAACGACTTGGTCGTCCCTTGACATTTAACTTCCATATCACCTCAAACTTTAGACACTGCCTCAATACCACATTATAAACCATTTTAGGACCTTAGACCCTTATGATTAACATGTTAGGCTCTAGTCACCCTATCTCATTTTTGGGGTCTTACAATATCCCCCATTTGGGAACATTCGTCCTCGAATGACACTTAGAACACTTTAATCACAACAAGGACTTTAATAAATCATAGAGAAACTTACCATATTCATAACATCAACACAGAGATGTCAATGCACCAAAATTAAAAGGAACACAACTTCAAACCATTTAGCACTCAATGCAACACAAGTAGGCAAACGTTTATTCACTCACTCTTTAATACATCAAATACATAGGCTATTATCATGTTCATAGGAGGAACATTCTTATCCTAATCATAACATGACCATTACACTTCATTTATTAAGATCTCATCATGTAAGATCACACATAGGCAGATTCAACATCACTCAAAAAGCAAGAAGACACTCATACTTCAATGCATATAGACTTGAGTTAATTGAATCAACAAAGATCTTTATTGAATTGGACCTAGTGCCATGAAGGTCATACTCAACCATACCATACTTAGTTGTGTCCATGGAGGAATTTCATTCTCCTCAACACATTTACATGTCTCATGAGTCCATACCAAAGCAAATGCACAGAGGTCAACTTTACTGTAAAATGAGAACTTCTCAACTTTTAACCAAAACATGCATAAAAATTTCTCCTGAGTGAATTAAAAAATGGTAAGTCTCACCACATACATCACTACAATAGGAAGTCATTGCACAAAATTTCAATTCCTAGCATGTCACTAGTCTTCATAAGCAAGCACCAATTGGGAAAATAACACAATTTATAAGCACACAGAAGAACATTAGCTAAACATGCCATCACTTTGCAAGAGTGAGCCTACAATCATGCTTTCCAAACCATAAAAGTCATATAATTTTGAAGACACTCAACACCTTTCACTTTAAAGAGGCTCAATTATTCATTTTAAGGATAACCTTACACATCACAAGTGATTACAACCATGTTTCTTATCTTATTTCATGAAGTCAAATGCACAACTACCATATTAAGATGCCCAATCAATATGAGAAAACATGTATTTGATCAAAATTCTTTTTCAAGTACTTTAGAATCTTACAAATATCTTTAAGGTAGTGTCAATAAATACATACCAAACATATAGAGGTCATGCCATTCATACTTTATACAAAGCTCCCATCATGAACAAGCTTTACTAAAATTCATTAGATTCAAGTTCAAGTAAGAATAGAAGGACATGATAGCCACATCTTCAGCCTTACTACTCACTTCACCATCCCCCACTTAAGGTAAACCCAATTAAGAGCAACTTAACCCAACCTCAAGAGGATCTTTAGCTTAACAACCTTCATTTTTCATCACTTACAAGTGATTTACCAATTTAAAAAGGGATTACAGTAACATATAAAAGGGACATCAAGGATCATTCAAAATCTTATCATCTAGGCCAATCATCTCCAATCATCAAGTTAAATCATACTACCCAATCACATAAGTTTTTCAACAATACCATAGACACCAAGGTCATACAACATTTAAGGGAAACAATAGAAGAGACTTAACCATAAAGACTCTTCCTTTTCTTTCTATTTTACAGTAAGGTAACTTCTAGGTCAATCAAACCCACATCATCACCCTACCAAGCAAGCATGCTACCCTCACTTCTAGGATCAAGTCTCTACCAAGGACTCCAATCCAAACAAGGCAATTATGAAGAACCACACATATACAAAGGGCAACATTTAAACCATTACACATATATAGGGCAAGATTGAGCTATTTAATATTCATATATAGGCAAGATACAGTTTTGGCCATTTATTACATTCCCTAAAGCATTTCAAGTCTAAACTATATCATAAGACTTTCATCATGCAAATCCATGTAATACTATACAAATCCAACAAGATACTCATTTTAACCATAACAACTCCTAACATGCTTTAACCATATTATGACATACATTCTTCAATATAACATGCTATTTCATATTAACATAACATTGCAAAATTCACCTTCACACATACTCATCAAGCCATAAAACCAAGATAAGCATTAAAATCGCCTTTTCTCCCTCAAGCATAAAGATACCATCTCATACAAGAAATCACATCTAAAAGACCATCGGACAAGAAAACATAAGAGAGAGATCTTATAGAGTTAAGTTCTATGGCACGATAAGAGAATGATGAAGAAGGGAAACTCTATCGTCCTGTAGCCTCCCGCACCACAGATGTGTCACGACTCACCACCAATGATATGAGACTCTACTAGACGTGGAAATATGAGACTTTTGGAACCTAAAACCACTTTCATAAACCTCATGCTTTGATACCACGTTTGTCACAACCGGAGAGCACCCCCTATAAGTAACATGGAGTACATGACCTCTCGGAGGTCATATACAAGCCCATAGTTATCATTCATCGCATTGTCATATTAAATTTAGAGGAAAATTTAAAACTTTTCATAGCACATCATATGCTAGTAACATCCCTTCATATATATACAAAATATAAGTCATAATACATATTTAGACCTTAAGTCTCTTTGCCATCCTAGACTCAACATCATTATAGTACATTAGGGACACGACCCTTATAACATAATACATAGGTACAATAATAAAAGACTTTACAGCAAACCATAAATAAGAGATCCTTGGACTTAAAGAATCCTTTCCTTGAGCTTGAGAATCACATATAGAACTCCTCATCATCTAAACACATACTTTAAGCATACATAACCTACACTTTGAGTAAAAAGATAGAGAAGAATGGAGTTAGCACAAGAATGCACTCAGTATGGAAACCATGCAAAAACATGCATTTAAAAGGGACATTTTTCTTGAAATCATACTTCATGCCTTTTTCAGAAAATCTTCATAAAACCTTTATTAAATAAATATTATATCATTTACATACTTCATATAGGCATATTTCATGGTCAAACATAATATAAAATCATACAATGCATTTAAGGCAATTTAGGAACATTTTACAATAAGCACTTTCACATTACAGTGAGCACTTTTCCCTTTACAGTGAACTTCTTTTCTTTAACTCATTAACCTTCCAAGTAACCCTCTAGTGATACTTGGTGCAATGCATCACCTTAAGGCCACAAGAAAACCATACTTATAACCTACACAATCTAACACATACCATCATAGAAGTATAGCACACCACAAGACATATTCAAGTCAAGACCATAAGGCATTACAGTGAACTTTACTTCTCATGCACATAAACCAACCTTACTTCATATATAACATTATAAGACCTTATTCACAACCCCAATCTAAGTCTACTAGTGCAATGTACATGTGAAGCCCCATAACCTCACACATACTTAATAGACCTATCATGACACCACAAGCCTTAACATATCCTTCATATACCAAATACAATAATATAGTCAACCACATACACTTCAATGTAGGACCTTAGTCACATAGTCATATTAGAGCTTCATATCATGCATATCATCACATCATGTAGACACTAACACAATGTCATGAAAGAGAACTATAAACATATGCACATACATTAGACCACTTTCCTAGAACTCCCTTAGAGAGCTACTTGTGCAATGCATAGATGTATTCATTACTTCTACCCATCCTAACTACCTTCCCTTAGGTTATCCTAGTTAGGTTCCCTTTACTTTACTTTACTTCCATTGTCCATTTTACTTTAGGGAATATATAGACTTAACCGACACTAAGACCATGGGTTCTAAACATGGAATTTGGTGTTGTAGAGCCTTACACCAAAGGAAGGTGTTCTTACCTAGCCAAGGTAGAACATTAACACATGCTAGCATACTAAGTGAATTCACTTGCTAGATACTATGCAGCAATCATAGTTTATGGAACTTGGGTCCGTCATGGAAATATCACTCTACACCCTTTTTGGGTCATGAGGCTATCCACCCCGTGAGGATCTTTAGTGGACCCTACCTTCTCTCCTAGGGACGGTGCCACCCCCTCACCTACAAGTTCACTCGGTGCTAAGCTAATTTCCCTTTATTAAGAAGCCTTTATTAACATTACTTAATAAAAGGCTTAGGATATTGACTCCTCACATGATTAGCTTATAGGTCATAGATGAAAGTTCATCAACGTAAATCATGTGAGAAACCCTTTCACATGGACATACCATATGTAATAGCATTATCTAGTTAAGGGTACTCTTGAGAACACCTTTCAAGTACCCCTCAATTTACTAGATCATCATTCATGTGTGTGTGTATACATATATGTGAGAAATCCGTTCACATAATACATTAATACCACCCATGTTCATACCTCATTTCTTTCATGCATAAGTATACAAGTATAACTATATGAGCAATCCTTTCATGTAAACACATTTAGACACTAGGTATAATCATACTTCATCATACCATATATTTCATGTTATAGCATATAAGACATATTCATAACATGTCCATACATTCATTTTCATGTACATAGAAACCAAACCTAGGAACTATCCTATCAAGGTACACATGTGTAATGCATAGACAATGTCCCATACCTTTTACCATACTACTACACCTATCAATTAATCCTAGTTAAGGGAATACATAACATGCTTTATATACATTCACCTTACATGCATAGTAGTAGACATTTAGTGAATATGAGAACAACCTTTCATTAGACACCATAAACCTTTACTACTTTGTAAGCATGAATAATGTGTGAGTGTGTGTGTACATTACTCAACATAATTACTTAATGGCTATCAACAACACATTGAGGCAGCCACCCTCTTAAGAGCACAATGCATAACCAAGCATAGACCACACAACACAAAATAGCATAGGAGACAAGACAATCTTCACATTACATTCAAGACTTCTAACCTTAGCTATTCACACATTCACATAGGGGTACATGGGTAGGGGTCATGAATACTTAACACTTCATCAATGGCAACACCTACACATGATCCTAACATAACCATTTACATGCTCATAATACTAGCATCATAACCTAGATTCACAACTAGAATAGAAGACTAGGCACAACTTACACATAGTGTGATCATCATAACCACACACATATATATTCATCAAAATGCCTTCAAGGCCATAGTCAACACATATATATAATGAAAATAAAATAAACACCGCCATCATAAGTGGGCCATACCACACAATGTCATACAAGTCTTCATCAAGTACAATAATATAGAAAAAGTGGAGGAGAAGAGTAGACCTTACCAATTCATCAAACTTTTGATCAACATTGATCAACACACTTGTTTCCATCAACAATACATGTATAGGGCATTAGCTATATGTACTTTAATCATGAAAGAAATCATGTACAAGTCGTTACAAGATCATACTACAACCTAATACAATACATCACATATATAATAGAATGTAGAGAGTTTAGATCATTAACCAATTTCCCTAGTCTTGTTCATCAATCATATTTTATCAATAAT
Organism: Solanum sitiens; assembly: GCA_016801875.1. Lineage (NCBI taxonomy): Eukaryota > Viridiplantae > Streptophyta > Magnoliopsida > Solanales > Solanaceae > Solanum > Solanum sitiens. Next base: position 85,352 of record JABWTJ010000788.1, read on the forward strand.
ACATTAAGGGAAGTATCTAAAGATATAGAACATCATAGCTAAATCATTCTTCATCTACCCTAGAATATAGATCACAACATATACATTACTCTATCAAGTCTATAGGCTAAAAGAACCTAAATCAATCTTTACCGATTCAATTGTTATCTATTCATATTGGATCAATTATACCTAATTACCATCACATTACACATATAGGCAATAGCTAATACAATTCACCATGATCGAGTCACATAACAACCATCCCAACGTCAAGATCACAAGTTACTACATGATAGACTAGCCTTATTAAAAACCTTCAAACTTGTCCCTCATGGATCATTACTCAACAATTCATCATAAATACACATACTAGGCAGTAGGTATAATCATATTAACAAAATTGAATCACAATTCGATATATATGAGATCAAGATCATAAAGCCATACATAGGCTAAAATCGAGTTTGTGAGAGAGAGCATGGGTTCATCATGCAATTGGTTTGAAAATCACGTCCAAATCAGTAGATAATAATCAATACATTAATATTATGCTTTTGAAATCAATTTGATAAAGAACCGATGGCTAGATTGAAGAAGAAGAGGTTTGATCATGAAACTTCTTTGAAAACTTTGGAGAGGACTCTCTAGATGAAAGATTAACTAGAGATGAAGGATCACTATACCTTTATTAGTTGAAGAACCCACTAAAAATTGGTGAAGAACCCATGGTAATCCAAGATCCAAGCTGTTCTTGAGCTTCACCTTCAATGGAGGTTTCTAGAGAGGATATTTTGGGAGAGGGAGCTTTTGATTTTGAAAGGAGGAATGCGTATGGGATATTCAGGTTTTTAAGAAACCTAATGTACCCAAAAATAGGTAAATAAACCGTCTAGGGTCAGGTTAGCATGTGGGGTGAATTTCCCATTCACCCAATAACTAGGCAGCATGCAAGGCAGTAACTAAAGCCTGCATCGACGGCCAGCCATAGATGCCACGTTGGCCCATCAACGGACCGTCTATGGCTTTCGTCATTTGGGTCTTAGGATGTTCTTTGTTGAGCCTTCCCCAGGCTATGTTTCAATCGATGCCTCCCCATCGACGGGGCATCAGTCAACTAACGAGGCGTTGTTTGGCTCAGTCGATTGACACTGCCAAGGCAGTGTCTCGACAACATTTGGGTTCTATTTGAGGGCCTCTTGCGTGGCCCTTGGGAAGTCGTACCCTAACGTTTCCAACATGAATATACATCTTAACATGTTGAATACCTTCCATGCAATTTGTACCCAAAATGAACAAGTAAAACACATCCAAACATGAAAGGCACACTCAAGACACACAGGAACGTCTCAAGGACTAACTTTCGAACGTCTTAGACTTTCTTGGACGGTTGACCTCCAAACTTCATGAAACTCCATAAACTGCTTATAAAAACATTATTACTCATTTTAAGAATTAATAAGCCAATGACACACATAAACACATTAAAAGCATCTAAGGCCCCTTTGGTGACTAGTCGTCGAACGATTTGGTCGTCCCTTGACGGTTGACTTCCAAATCACCTCAAACTTTATACACTGACTCAATACCACATTATAAACCGGTTTAAGACCTTAGAAACTTATGAATAACATGTTAGGCTAATATCAAATTTGACTGCTATATTAGGAGTTCCAAAAGACAAAGTAGCCCCTCTTGTCTTTCATTGAGTGTACTATATGTGAGCCACATACTTAAGCTGGTAGAATGACAACTCAACCTACCATTACCAGTCACTTTCATCACTCCAATGATTTTATTAACCTCATTAATGAAGTTCTGTGGGTCCTCACCAACTTGTGACCCTAAATTTCCTAAAAATTTAGGCGGATTCATCCTTACAAAATTTTGAACCCTAGCTGGCACTGACCCACCATTTTTGTTAGTTTGAACTAGAACCTGCTGATTGTTTTGGTTGGTCATACTCTGAGCTAAAAGCTGAATCGTATTCCGAAACTCTACATTCGAAACCTCATTGTCTGGGACTAGAAGATCTGTTTTATCATTGCGTGCATTAGCATTCCATGCGTAAGCTCTACGAGGAGGCATAATCTTAAGCACATAACATCGAATTAGAACAAGGAGTTAGATCATACCTCACATACGATAAGAGTATCAAAGAGAGTGAAGTTTTCCTAAATTACTTCGTATCCTCCCTCTCATTAGAGGTGGTGCACTTCACACCCATGAAAGGGAATCTACTTAGTACGACTTTTCAGACATCCTAGGACACCTGAACCTAATGCTCTAATACAAAGTTTATCACACCCCAAGCTATCCCAGGATGTGTACACGAGACCTAGGATCGTGAGTGACCCCAAGCTAACCCTAAGCTGTCATATCATAAGCAAATTGAATATTCTATATCAATCAAGATGACGCAGATGCTAAATCATGAGATAACTGAATATAGGGAATACCCAAAATAATCTATATAGAATAATCATCTAAAGCTGAATTTAAACTATATCTGAAATAAAGCCTCTACTGACTGGAAATGGTGGGACATGCCCCATCTAGATCTAGCAAATACTGAAACTAAAGAATAAAATTGGAAGGATAACATCTAAATCCTCCTTGAAGAATGAGGATTTATCAATGGTGCTGCTAAAATGGAGATCAGGAATCGATCTATGCCTGATCTGGAAGTTGAGATGCTGATCCTACATTATGAGAAAATGTAAAGCAGAGTATGCGTTAGTAGTTGAAAGGTACTGAACATGCAAGATAGAGTAAAGTTGAACAAAAATCATAACTAAACCATATCATATACTGAGCAATGATATTATATAAGAATGATATTGAACTGAGAATATTGAATATGAAAATATTGAATGAAAAGACCAAGTTTATGACACGATGATGCTAAAGTCTGACTGTAACTTATAACATGGTCAATGCTATAGAATCTGATTTAACTGTGGGAGCTACTATTAACCAACATAAAATCACATAAGCTAAATGTGGAGTGTGATGGATACGCCCCATCGAGAGGACCCAATACACTCTGCCAGAGGTATATAGGCATGAATAGCGTGATCACTAAAATGTTGCAGAGAGAGGGGGCTTACAACCTACGAGACACATAGTTTTGGGACTTGTGGGTGACTGACCCTTGTTAACTCAATATTAAGCTACTCTCAATTGATTATGTAATTTACAATTTATGACTGAAATTTTGTAATATTTGATAGCTCAAAATTGACATGCAAACTAAGAATGCAACATTAGTATATTAATAATGAAATATTCGAAATTGTGGCATGTATATTTGATATATCTGGCCTAGCATATGAAATTCATTAACTAAAAGAATTACATAACTAGGGTTATGAATATATGATAGAATCTATGAACAAACCATACTAAATTCATGATAATATGATTTGGATCATTCTAATATCTATAACCCAACAATTTCTAACATTCAAGAAACCCTATATAGATAATATTTAGGGAATTAAGATTCTGACCGAAATACTAGGGACCTGTGGATGAAAGGAACCCACTAGTGAAATCCCACATACAAGGTTATGAATTCCATGGAGAAATATTTTGATTTCGGGGCTGCAATGGATGAAACCTTGTTGCCTTCTTGAACTAGGGTTGCTCTACCTCTTTCTCCTTTTTATGCTCTAATTTTCTATGTTTTTGATGAATGATCTAACTGGGGGTAAGTTCTAGTTAGTTTACTAGGCTAAAACTGACCATAACTACATAGTTTAGGGATTAAACGATGTAGTTTAGGGGTTCAACACATATGTAAAATACCAAAAGGACATTGATTTAAAAGCTATCGGAGTCAACTGACAGACCTGGTCCACAGACTATAGTCCACCCTACGGTTTGTCCTAGTCAGCCGTCATTCGGCTTTAGAGGATGGGTTCTGCGGACCACGTTCCACAGATCGTGGTTCAATCTATGGTCCGTAGGTGGCCTCCATTGGTGGAACCTGCACTTCTGGAAATTTGCATTCTGGTCTGTCTAGGATACGGGGTATTACAAAGAGTGCATCAATTTTCCCTTTCATCATAATCTCATTGATATATTGCATTAGAATTTGAAATGAACGTCTTTTCTATAAGAAGACTTATTGGCCATATTTTTTGGGACTCAAACCCGTCATCTTATTAATAAGGTGGAGTGTTAGGTCATAATTCGATGGGACTTGAACCCAACATTATATTGTCAAAGTGCATCAGGACTCAAAATCATTTTCTTATTATGTTTTTGTGACTGTACTTGAATCCATCATCTTAAACTCAAGTTCAACCAATGAAAAATAAGCCAAAATCAATTTGAATTCAGCTTGAATCCCCCCTTTTTTAATCATATGAGTGCGATAATTATTTTGAAACTGCGCCTGAAGTAGCAATATTTATACTTAGATAAATTTAACATATTCAATAATATCATAAGTAGATGTACACGAATATATATATATATATATATAAGAGAACCCTAAGCCCGTCTATGTGGCGTCACCAAAAGTTAGGATTCTCTTTTAACTTATTTATTTCCAAAATTAGCCTTCCTTTTCATGAAAGTTGTGACTTTTATGAAATGTTGCGACTTTTACAAAAAGTTATGACTCTTTATGAAAAGTTGAGACTTTTACGAAGACTTATGACATTTATGAAGAGTTGCACCTTTAATGAAGAGTTGCGATTTTTATGAAGAGTTGCAACTTTTATGAAAAATTCTGAATTTTATGAAAGATTATGACTTTTATGAAAGATTGTGACCTGTCCAAAGAGTTGTGACCTTTTCGATAGGGCACAATAAACATTTATTCACACTACCCTTTGTTGTCTATAAATAGAGGGATTTTCTCTCATTTCAAAACAATGAAAATTCTGAACTTCTTCTTCTTCTTCTGTACAATAAAATATTCGTGTACTTTGATCCTAATTAACTAACACCATTCTTTTTCTATCAACACTGGTGAATAGAGTCATTTTGTCGTGAAAGGATTTATTCCATTAAACCTCGGGCACTAGAATGAAATAATTTCCTTAAGGGAACAATGTGCATTCAGTGGGCTCGATGTTTTCCTTTATGTTTCATTTTATCATTACATATCCTCATATAATTTTTACGGTCATTAATTTATGATTAATTTTTATTTCTGAGTACATTTTTTAAACTTTTTTTTTTTTTTATGTTTTTGATCATTATGTTGAAGTAAAGATATGTTAATCAAGAGTTTTATGTAATCATTAGACTACTGGTGTCATATATATTAGAATTCTTAAACTTGTAAAAAATATGAGTTTGATCTTTATGGAGTTTACAGTGGCTAAAAGATCCATGGGATTTACAAGAAGCGACTTTGAGTGTTAAAAGGTTATGGTGGTCCACACTACTTTAGAGAATTATTTATTCAAATTTATATCTTAGTGAAGCATTCATTAAATTAGTGACATCGAAAAAAATAAAGGAGTGTAGTGGGATGGTACTGTACTCAACATCAAACATTTGGGGTTAAAATTTTGGGTTTGAAGTCAATGAATTACCCCTCAAAGTAGGATGAATCTATATTAATCAAATATTAAAGAAATAATTATCTTCTTATAAATACATAAACAATAAAATATGTCTTTTGACTATCAAAGTAGTGTCATCGATTGCACATGATTTTGAATAAGGGACTTGCCAAGACATCATTTAATTCTAATTATTTGAGCGACATACGATATTTCATTGAACTCCAAGAGATGTGTTTTTATACTTTAGTTAATTTATCAAGTATACAAATAACTATATGATATATATAATATTAAGATTTTGTATGTACAGGCCTTGAATAAGAGAAAAACTCTTGCAATTGATGATAAAATATTTGTACCACCTTTTGAAAATAAAAATATAGACAATGAAACAATCATATATTTATATAAAAGAGAATCTTGGGCCCGCCTATGTGGCGCCACTACAAACTAGGATTCTCTTTTAACTTATTTATTTCCAAAATTAGCCTTTCCTTTCATGAAAAGTTATGATTTTTATAAAAAGTTGTGACTTTTACGAAACTTTTTGACTTTTACAAAAAGTTGTGATCTTTTTATGAAAAGTTGTGACTTTTACGAAGAGTTGAGACTTTTCTAAAGAGTTGCAACCTTAATTAAGAGTAGCGACTTTTATGAAGATATGCGACTTTTATGAAAATTTGTGACATTTATGAAAGATTGTGACTTGTCCAAAGAGTTGTGACATTTCCGATAAGACACAATAAGTATTTATTCACACTACCCTTTGTTGTCTATAAATAGAGGGATTTCCACTCATTTCTGAACATCTTCTTCTGTATAATTAAATATTCGTTTACTTTGCTCATGTTGAGTCTCTCACTGCCACCATTATTTCTGTATCAACACATTGGTCAATAGAATCGTTCTGTCTTAAGAGGATCTATTCCTTTAAACCTCAGATTCGAGTATGAAATAATCTCTTTAGGGAGACAATGTGAATTCAGTGGGCTCGAGTTTTCCCTTTATGTTTTATTTTATTATTACAGATCCTGGTATGCTTTTTATAGTCATTAATTTATGCTTATATTATTAATTTTAATTTTTGAGTACATGTTTTAAACTTTGTTGTTTATGTTTATACTTTTGATCATTATGTTGAAGTAAAGATATGTTAATCAAGAGTTTTATGTAATCATTAGACTATTTGTGTCATGCAGATCAGAATTCTTAAACTTATAAAATATATGACTTTGATCTTGATAGAGTTTTCAGTGGCTAAAAGATCCATCAGATGTCCCAGAAGGGATATTGAGTGTTCAAAAATTATGGTGGTTCCACACTATCTTGGAATTTTATTTAATCAACTTTCTATATTATTGAGGCATTTAATTGATTAGTGACATACAAAAAATAAAGGAATGTAGTGGAATGGTAAGTATTGTACTCAACCTTAATCGAACGTTTGAAGTTCAAATGTTGGGTTGGAGTCAATGATTTACCCCTCAAACTAGGATTAATCTATATTAATCCAATATCATATATTTATATAAAAGAGAACCTTAGGCCCGCCTACGTGGCACCATGACAAGCAAGGATTTCCGTTTAAATTTATTTATTTCCAAAATTAGCCTTCATCTATCATGAAAAAATTGACTTTTATGTTGCGATTTTAATGAAGAGTTGCGACTTTTATAAAATTGTGACTTTAATGAAGAGTCGCAAAATGTGACATTTACGAAAAGTTGCGACTTTAATGAAGAGTTGCACTTTATGAAAAGTTGTGACTTTTATGAAAGGTTGTGAAATTTCCGAAAGATTGTAACTTTCCAAATAGTTGTAACCTTTATGATAAGACACAATAAATATTTATTTAGACTATCCTTTGTTGTCTATAAATAGTGGAATTACCTCTCATTTTAAAACAATAAAAATTCTGATCTTCTTCTTTTACTTCCGAAAAATTAAATATTTGTTTACTTTGCTACTGTTGACTTACTAACATCACTTTTTTTGTATCAATAAGTTGGTGAGTAAAATCGTTCCATCTTGAGAGAATGTAATTCTTTAAACCTCTGATATTGGAGGAGAATAATTTTCTTAAGGTGACATTGTGCATTAAGTGAACTCAATTGTTTTCCTTCTATTTCATTCTATTTTTATATATCCTGGTATATTTTTTTACACTCATTAATTTATGCTTATGATATTAATTATTATTTTTTTAAGTACATGTTATAAACTCTGTTGTTTATGTTTCTGCAAAGTTATTGTCTCCGGTTATATTAATTATATACACATATAGTATGTATATTCATTGTGCATAAAATAATTACATATGTCATAATTGTATAATCTATGCAACTTAAATGATTCTTTTTATTACGAAATGTCTTTGTATGTATATTCTTATTTTCTGTTTAATTTTTCTTTAAATATTTAATTTTCCTTTGAATGTTGATTAAAGTATCAATTATTTATTATTTCGTGGGTAATTCATTCATTAGAGGTTCTTGAGTAATGTGATAATGACAAATAAGAATATGTTGAATTATAAACCACTCATAATATATCGGTAAAAACCAGATCAGGTATCATATCAATTTGGTAATAAACGGTTATGGTCTGAAACACTTTAATATTCATAGAAAATACTGACAACTAAGGGGAAAAAATAATGACTACTAAAACAGTATATTTCATACAAAATGTTAAACCATAGTTTATTGTTCTTTAAAAAATTCAATTGTTTGTAATACCTCTTAAAATTAGATTTGCATTAATTTCCTTTTCATTTCTTCCATCCACAACTCTCGATAAGTTAAGGCAAAGTAGAAATAAATATAAAAAAAGAAGAGTGAATCCCGAATTAGAATAGAGATAAATTAACCCACGAATTAAGATGATTAAACCATATTTCAACCTCTTCACTACTAGAATTTTGGTCTACAACAACAATTTCATATGTGTTGCAATAGGACCTATAACTGTTGCTAGAGAGCTACAACAACGGTTTTGCAACCGTCTCATCTGCTCGCGTTACCATAGATCTATTGCAACAGTTAATGTCACGGTTCCTGAAAGCGTTGCTATAGGAACCTCTATTGCAACGGTTTTCCCATCTATAAGCACTATAATATTCAGCAGTTATAACGATTTACAACTGTTGCATCAGGGGTTGTGGTAACTGTTAGCAACCGTTGCAATAGAGTATGTTGCAATAATTGTTCTTATGGCAACACTTTTTAAATATTATGGCAACGATTTTAATTGATATTGCAACATTTTTATTTTCTATTGCAAACAATCTATATAAATCTAAAGTTTTTCCTAATATGTGGCAATAGTTCAGGTTTCTTGAGCATTATATCTATAAATATCAACAACAATTGATAAAAAAATCTCTAAATCAAATTATGTAAGAAAGCCACTAATTATATATAGCTGATTCACATATATAATTCGAAATATCCTAGTCATCACAATATCCATAAATGTAAAATATATATACCAGAAAACATATTTTAATAGTTTGCACAAGTTCCATACTAATAGAAATTAAATCAAAATATTGTAGCTTAGCAAAAGTTTTAAAGTGTCGAGAAGCAAAATAGTCGAGATAAAACAATAGGTTTCTACATTTTTCAATCAATTAGATCAAGTAAAGTCCTCATTACTGCTTTCATCACCCCCTTGGTTATCTTCTTCACCTATAAAAGTCCAGAAAGATAAAAGATTATTGAGAGAAAATGTTGAAGAAAGATAGTTCAAGTTTACGCAATTAATTTTTTTCTCGATCTACTCCACATCTATGTAAGTGAAATAATCAAACATTTCATTTGCTCAATAACCTATGCATAAAGAAAAAAAAGAAAAACTAATGGAATGGAAGGTAAGCTTAGTCAAGTATCAATGCAGTTGATACTGAAAGCCTGGCTACAAGTAAGGAGCAATCTCAATTTATGCTTATCGGAGAATTCACACAAACAAACAACACAATCAAAGGGCTCTTTAGGACCAACAATATCTTTGTAAAAAAAGACAAGTAACACATCAATAAATGCTTGATCTAAACCAGAAACATGTAAATGTAATAACTATTGTAACTGTCTTTGCAAAGAATCTGAAGAAGAAAGGTGATTGATAAGAAATCTAACTAGCAAATGGAGCAGACCAACTATGAAAAACAGGACAACCAATATAACTATAATGAAAAGAACAACTGGAATTATCTTGTTTCCACATGGGGATGAAGAAGATGAGTTTGGTTCCTTGTGAAAAATTAAATTTAAACCAAATGAAGGAACACATCGTCTCAAAAACACATTCCAAAAAATACCAGGCTTTGGACAAATCATCTCAGAAACTTCATTCTCATTTAGACATGGATGTGGTCATTTCTGTTGGTATCGTACTTCTTCAGACAAAGTTGTGAAGTAGGATATTGCGGTAATATGTTCTAGTTTCCTTTTCAATCTGGAGTTTTATCGTATTCTATTTTCTCATCCATGATAGTCTTATATTATGAAGGATTTTTAGTATAACTTTGTACATTGTTCAACTAGAGAAAACATTCTACTTCTAGTTTTGGAGGATATGGGGAGGAATTTTTTATAAGTTACCAATGTTTGATATAATTATGTGAATGAATGCTGAAGCATTGGAACAATTGATGGTGGGTACCATGTTCCAACTTATGCTATAAGAAAATACTCAAAAAGTTGAATATGAGGAAACTCTAGCTATTACCTGTGAGATTAATCCTAGGACAGGTATTCAATTTTAAGGTGCAACTTGTTGAGCTAAAGCTCAGTTTATTGCCTTTTGGCTACTCAAGAAAGCACTAGCAAGAGGTAGCACTTAATGTTTTGCCTTGAGCCTGAGATATTCAGACTAATATCAAATATATCCAAGGAGGATAGTTTTGACTGAAAATAAAATCGTCAGTCCATAAAATAGTGTGTGGGGATTTGGTTAAGTGGCAACAACATAGTGCCTTGGTTTAGTGCTAAGATCATAGTGCGCGATGTGTTGGTGAGGTATATCTTACGAATTTGAACCCCGGTACGGATGAAAGCCTAATATTTAAGCGGATAGGCGTAGAGGGACGGACCATTACTTATTGAGTTTATAATTTAAAGGGCATCACATCAGTTTTTGTTTCAGCCACAAGATAATCACTTTCAACTTGTATTCTCCAGACGAAAAGAAATCATCTGCCACTTCTGTATTAACAGGGTATAACATTTTTTTTTGGATACAAGGGAAACAGGGGAGGAGAATATGTAAAAGACATTCCTGTCTTATGACTCAACTTCACCAAATGAACAAATCATCTCAAAAACACATTCGAAAAAGCAGTTTAGTGATAGAGAAAATAACAAGACACAGTGAAACCAAATAGAAAATGTGAAAGACAGACTCTTTACATGTTTTCATTCTCACTTAGTCACAATTACACAGAAAAACAATACTATAATAATCCATTTATATAATGAATCACTTATGACTTATTGAACATATGTAATGTGCCAAAAGTGTAAACTTTTTACTATTAAGTAACCTTTAGTTAGTCAAACAATTTAACCAGCATGCCTTTTAGTCTTTGACACAAACATTTTACTATTTTTTTGCTTGCCGCAAAATGCAAGTTGTATCCAGCAACCTGAAATGGATCAGATTGAAACTGTTTTTATTTTAGTGGGCGCAGGGCTGGTTGGGCAATAACAAATGGCACAAAAACTGGTAATATAGCTTTGTATTGAAAGAGAGACACATTAAAAAAACACATTCAAGGGGAATATATAATAAAATAAATACGACACTCAAATATAGCAACATTAGCAGTGTACCAAAGTATACCATAATATCTCCAAAAATAAAATTCAACGGAAGGAATTTTAAAAACCAAATATGAAGGGACAGAACGTGAAGACTTTATTCAAACCCTTCCAATTCACCATAACTAGTTAAATTCAAGCCATGGAAGTTATCAAGGTTGACCAAAACCAACAAATGACTAGTGCAAAATAGGTCTTCACCGACATGAAGAACCAATATCCTCCATAGAACAAATCCAAAATAACATCGTGTGATGATGCTCATCTAATATTTCGTAAGTAAGTAGATTGAACATACTCCCTACGCCAATTCTAATAGCCGACCATGACAAAATATTCAAAGGCATCTTAAATCACACGCACACACCAAGCACACAAGTTACAGAGAAGGAAATGTGCTTGCAAATTATTTAGCCAATATGGATTTTGACACTTCAGGTAGTTTGAGATTCATGGTCTTTCAGATCTGCCAAGTCAAGCGAGGATGATCCTTAATTAGAACTAATAAAAAGTTGCTAATCTTCGCATAAGGACCAACATCAGCGTAGATACACACACAAATTGTCTACAAACTAGCACTTACAACAACAGTTCATGTATGTCAACAATAGGCCATCCCTTTAGGTCTAAATATTTACCGTTTTCAACAGTCGAACAATTTCTCTAACAAATAAGAGCCACAATAATTTCACAATTGAAGATGACACACTAATGAGAGAACAATGATTCAAAGACTAACATTTTAACAACCAAAACGTTTGGAAAAGGAAAAGAGTAGTCCAAGGCTCTCTTTCTACTTTACCCTAAATACTCAAAATAGGGTCCTGATTGAGATAAAGTTGTACACAAAAAGTGAGTAGAAAACTCAACATTCAATTGGAACATCTATAATTGAAGATGGATGAAATAATTAAGTGAAGAAGAAAAAAAAAATGACATACCTTGATTGTTTTTGCTAGAAGATGGACGATTCAATGTTGCATAGCTTCTTGTGGTGACTGAGCACCTACTGTTTTTTTTAAATAAGAAATCAAGGAAGAACAATCTTCAAAAGTGATTTTTAGATTTGTTTTTTCTTTAAACTAATGCTACAGGCCTATAACAATCATAAAAATTAAGGAAATCATGGGTTTATGTTGGTCAATTTGCAGGTTTAAGCTTAGAAGGACAGAATCTAAATCAAGTGCTAGTAACATGGTGGACAACACTAATAGGTCATAAGCTTCAACAAATTATGAAGGTTATTCCTGCAATAATACTATGGGGATTTTTGAATAATAGAAATATCATTGGACATAGGGAAACATGACATATATCAGAGTGTTTATCAGGTTAATCTAAATGTATGGCAATATGTAATGAAATTTTTTCCAAGTTTGAAACAATTCCCCACCAACTGGTAAGACATAATATAATTCTTAGAGGATTGCAAGACAAATTGATTATAAGAGGATCATTGGAAGCCCCCAAATGGAAATAACATTATGTGTAACATTGATGGTGCAAGTAAAGGTAATCCAGGCAAGAGTTCTTATGCTTATTGCCTAAGAGATCAAGAATGTAACCTCATGTATGCACAAGCACAAGAGATATCTCAAAAATATACTACAAGCAAAATGAGAGATACCCTTGAATATTAAAGTTATTGTGGAAGACTCTTTAGCTCTCATGAAAGACGCGACAATTAACATTGAGCACATATATAGGGAAGGGACTACATTATCTTACTATCTAGTTAATCATGCATTTGAGGTGGAAGGATGGCAACAACATAATACATTTTGTGAGTTACCATCACAGGGGAGGAATTTTCTCAGTTTGGACAAACTGGAAGTAACAAATTTGAGAATCAAGAGAAAGATAACCAGGTGAATAATTATTTTATAATTCATGAGCAGATACAAGTCCATTTCAAGAAGAAATCAACAAAGGATCAACTATAGAAAAGTCACAACACAGGCTACATGCTATTATAACAGAAAATAGACCTAAAATAATGTCAAACAATAGCACTTTTATAATTTAATGGAGCAAAAAGAAGAGGTACTTCAACAATTAGAAGAAATCAGTAAAGAAGAAAATGGGAAAATAAGAAGTATGATGATGATATCCAAGAAATTATCCACCCATGGAAATTCACAACAACTTATATACATAGATAAACCGGAAGAATCCAACTGAGAAATGCAAAAAAATGGGGAACATTTACAAGTTACAGCCATGGCTATAGATCAAGCGACCATGGTGGACTCGGGCGGAGGCAGGAAGTGCTGGCGGAGTAGATGGTCCAGTGCTCTAGATTGTCAGAGACGATCACTTTTTGAACAACTAACAAATTTTAGTTTATTCCATTTTTATGTTAATTTATCTCATGTTTCTTGTTGCTTTAACGTAAATCTTCAACAATAACAAAAGTGAATTTTTGATATCCTACTCAAGTGAGAGGTGAAATCAATGATACAAGGGTATTCAAACCTAGTTGAATAACTCACGGACAAGAAATACAACATCAATGTCAAGTTAAGTATAGTCTGGAGAAATCAATTTCACCATAACTCCAAAGAAACATTAAACCTACAATAGCTACAACTTAATGGAAAAAATCCCATAATCAGAGAAATACATCAAATAAGCTAACAACACCCAGACATTAAAGACAAAACAAGAGATTCAAAAAGAAAACCTCAAAATCTCAAACTTGTAATTTTTTTAGCTAAAACCTCAAAGATCGAAGAACCGAACCTCCAACAGTTGAAGAACAAAACCTCCATTTACTTAGATTTTACAAGAAAACATACAATCAAGAGGTAAATGGGTTTAGATTCGTAGAAAAAATGGGCTTATGTTTGCCCTAAAATGACAGACATGAAGAACTTACCATAAGATTAATATCTCTGCCAAGCTCCACAACTTCTGTCTTCTATCGATCTACTCTGTTTTCTACTTCATCTGCTCCACAAATGGATTAAAAATTAGGTCAAAGAGAAGAAGAGTGATAACTTTTGTGTTTTGTTTGTCGTAGAGAGGGGAAAGGAGCGTTGTTTGCCTCGTTTGTATGTATATCTGAAGAGAAAAATTAAACTGTATTTACAATTTTTTTTTTTAAAAAAATAGAATGAAAATCTTTTGGCGGGTTCAACCAAAATAAGAGTGGGAAATTATGGAGAAATTAAATAACTGTTCCAATAGAAAAATATTTGCATTTAATGTTGTCATAGATAACTTTATGGCAACGATTATCGTAACCATTGTAATATGTAGATCTATTGCAACGATTTTTACACAATGGCAACGGATTTATTTCTTAGTCGTAGTAATAATATCTGATACTTTTGGCAACGACTCAAACTGTTGCAATAGACCCTGTATAGTAACAGTTTCTTAAGCGTTGCTAAAAAATCTGTTGCCGTAGGCCTAATTTCTAGTAGTGAGCTTTTCAGGAATTTTTTAGTATGTGGTTTGATTCTCAATTGCCTATTTACTCAGCTGATTAGAAGCTCGTACTGATAACGTGTTATAAAATAAGGGAAAACTATCAAACTAAAATAGCAAAAGAAGAAGAGAGAAGAGATTGATATATATTCTTTGATATAAGAAATTGAGAGGAAGAGTGCTTTTACTTTGCTTGTGTTTTCTTTATATTAAATGACATACTTGAATAGATATTTATAGCCAAAGGAAAATACATATACTTGAGAAAAGGAAATAGGTTCAGTGCATGACTTTCTTGGCCCTCAAGAAGTAGGCTGATTGGCATGTGAAGATATGCCTTAAATGAGTTTGGGCCACAGGACATCCACTTCCGTCAATTATTTATAAAACTTATCTTAATAAAAATAGTTATCTCATATTATTTATTTATCTTACTAAATTGAGAAAATATTAATAGGTGTGTAGAAAGGTAAATGATTAACAATTATGAGATGGAAGGAATAATAATTGATGGTCAAATATACTTTTCATAGTTCAACTTTCAAAAAATGTGAAAAAGATTTCATGGTCAAACGAGCCTGAAATTAAGTGCACAAGAATCCATGTAAGGTGTTGGGAATATTAGGTACTATTCCTTGTACAATAATTTATTTCTCCCTTATTAACACCCGAACACGAGTGTAAATCTTTTATGAAATGCACACAAAGTTATTGACCTGAAAAATTAAATTAGTTCATTAAAATATTTGTTAGCTTTAGCCATAAGCAACTCATATGAGGAATGAATTTTCTATTTATAAGATGTAACCTCTAGAATATAGCTCAATGGCCCAAATTTCTTCGTATTTGAAGGTTATGAGCATGACATTAGTGCCCGCCGACTACAATTTCCTTGTTGATTGATGCAGTCTCTTACAATAATAATGTTGATTGTGATGTGAAGTGTTCCTCAATTAAGTTTAAACTTGTGGTTAATTTTGATCATCCGATCAATCAGAATTTCCCTCATCTTTTCCCTGATCTCAGGTTGTGAATCCATATAATTATGAACTCTTTAAGTCAAATTTTTATAATTAATGTGAACGGATTGAACAATCATTCTATTAACAACTATTAGATATTTATCTTAGTAAATCAAGAAAACATCAATTCATATTTGTTTGTAAATTTCCAAAAAGTTTTTAACAAGTGAATTAGGAAATATTTATAATAGGTGTGTAAAAAAGCAAATGATCAACTAATATGAGATGAAAGGAATAACAATGAGAAATGACCAAATGACCCCCCAACCTATTAACGGATTTCCAAATACACACCTATTCTCCATGGGAGTCCTATTACCCTCCTGAATTACTTTAAAATCGAATAAATAACTGCTTAAGCGTTTAGTTAGCATAGAGAGTATTATTTCACTCTCTTGTGAGTTGCCTATTTTCTTTCAAACTTTCTTTTCTTTCTCTTTTTTTCTTCTTATTTATCTATACAATTATACATTTTCACCATTATCATTGTTGAAGCTTTTTCAATGGATATTTGGAATAAAAATTATCAATAACAAATGTATTCAATGAATAAATAGTTTTTCAATAAACTTATTTAGAATATATCTAACAAATTAAATTTATTTTAGAATAACACCCATTAATTAATTTTTTTAAAGTGATGGATTCAAGAGTGACAAAATCAAAGTGAAGTAATTGTATATTTAAAATAAATTTTTAAGCTTATTAAAAGAAATTAAAACAAAATAATTTCTTCTACATTTTAAAAGAAGGATCCTACATGTTCTCCTAAAAATCCATGAAGAATCAAACTATAAAACTCAAATCATTAATTAATCATAAAATTTTTTGAGGGAGAAATAATAAAGAACGGGGGAAGAGAGAGAGGTTTCTCAAATTGATGTTACAAATTGGTCTTCTCATCCGGGATCGTTTTGAGTTGTCGACAGAATTTTCAAGGAATGAATCTGACCTCGAATGTTCATGACCCATTTAATGTGTATCTGAAATTGTCTAAGGAAGAAAACCAAATAAAATGTAAAAAAATGTTGAATTAGTTGGATGAAAGATTTGATTAGGACTGTTATCTTCTACACTCTAGAGATTCGGAGTAGATGAAAATGTGAGTTTAGTTTTCATTTTTATAAAATGTGAGATATATATAAATTTATTGTGGTAAAAGTGGTGTTTAGTATAGTTAGGGTTGAAGAAATTATTGGGGAAGAAAGAAAGAGGAAGGATGAGATTTATTTTTTTTTAAAAAAAATCATTAAATGGTAAAATACACGTGTCAAGTGCTTGTATTTCACCACAAGAAAAATGCCTGGAATTTCAGTGAGGAAATAATTTCACTTTAATATAGCTCGGGGGAGGGGGGGGGGGGGGGGGGGGGGGGTAATAGAACCTCGTGAAGTATAAGTGTCTAATTAAAAATTCGGTTATAGATTTGGGAGTCAGTTGACCATTTTCTCAATAATAATTGATGTTACAATATATATATATATATATATATATATATATATATATATATATATATATATATATAGTGATAAGAAAAATTTTAAAAAACGTGTATATGTAATATGTAGAAATGGAAGCACTTCAATATTTTTTAAAAGAAATAGTTAATCGTGAAATACATTTTTGTTATTCAAATTTTTACAAATTCTAGTTTAAGTTAAATTCCGAAATTTTACGGTCAAATATGTTTTTCGTGGTTCATATTCATAAAAAGGTGAAAAAAATCAATATCAAACACATTTGAAATTAAACGCACGAGGAACGTGTAAGGTATTCAGATTATGATTTACCATTCCAATTGTCCAAAAACTTGTTTCTCTATGATTAACACATGATCATGAGTGTAAGCTTTTTTTTTCATGAAAAAGACTTTCATATTTATTTGATGTAAGCTCAAGAAATATACCTTACGACTTAAATTTCTTCAATTTGAACGTTATGAGTATGACATAAATGCACACGAACTACAATTTTTCTTCTTGATTAATGCAATCTCTCACGATAATAATATTGATCTTTTCGCTGATCTCAGGTTGTGAATCCATATAAAGATGAATTCTTCAAATCAAAATTATTGCATTCAATATGAACGGGTTGAACAATCACTCTATTAACAACTATTAATTGAATCTCACCTTGAAAATATTTGCTCCATTTTTTAGTTTAAAGATGATTATATCATTATATATTACTCTGAAGTCCAAAATGTAAGGTAAAGTTGTTTGTTTGACATTGATTCTCTTAATATCTCTTTCTATCAACATTTGTAAGAATGTTCACGTTAGATCAATGGATAGATAGATATATTGATTTAAGATAATTGGTAACTAGTTAGTGTCAAGTGATTGATTTTACTGATGATTGCATAAGAAGAACACATTTTAAAGAATATTCATGTTCTTGAATCGGGTGATGTCCTACTTATGTGTTATGGTTCATTCATGTGTGTGAGAAGTGTAGTTGGAAGTGGTTTAGGGTCATAAGAGACCTTTAGTACTTAGACGAGTTTGAAACCTTCTACCGACTAAGTTTTTCACATTAGTTCATAGGTCAACTTTAACGATCATATTTCTCAATATAAATTAATTAGGTAGTATGACCTATCAAATTAAAGGTCATTGTCGTAAAAAATTACTATTAAAAGCTAGTGGTTGATTAAAACAAGCTGGAATGCAAAAAAAAAGAGACTAAACTATAATTATTAGGATTGTTGATATTTTATACTAATCTCTGCCTTCTCTCTAGAAAAATTTCATATGAATGAAGGAGGTTGCCTCTTTTGCACCACCTCCATCTGAACCTCCACCGGAACCTCCTGACCGTTTAGAGCAGAATTTAATTCGCAAACTCTCCATCTTATAAAGACATGCTTGTTGATCAACTAATACTCCCAAATTCTTCTACTGATCAAGAAATGTCCTCTTGTATTATGCATGAGGAAACTGTTAGCTTTCCTGAAAAACCACTTAATTCAGTACTAGAAGGGACTACTATAATATCTCTCTCAAATGAAGACAAACAAAGAATGTACGCTCCCTGGAAATTCTCAGTCATTATCAAACTTCCGGGAAAGAAAATCATCCACCAATATCTCCAATCCAAACTTAAGTCTATGTGGAAGTTGGAGGAACTTTTCCCTCTAATAGACCTGGGGTACGACTATTATATAGTTAAACTAAAATCTAAAGAAAGTCGAGATAAGATCCTTCTTAGTGGACCTTGGTTTATTAATGGGCATTTCCTCTCTGTACAAAAATGGGTCCTAAACTTCATGCCTACTACAGTGACTCACAATAGCTCTGCAATCTGGGTTCGTCTACCCCATTTGCCAACAGAATTCTATGATGGTGTTATACTTGCAAAAATTGGAAACTCAATCGGCACTCTACTGAAGGTTGATGCATGCACAAGTACTACACAAAGGGGGAGGTATGCCAGACTCTGTGTGGAAATCGACCTTCATCAACCAGTTAAATCTCAGATCGTTATCCGGAGTCACACTCAAATTATTGAATATGAAGTATCAAATCTTTTATGCAAACATTGTGGTAAAATTGACTTCCAGTGTCAACACAACTGCTCCCCTCTGATGATTACAAATAAAGTGGAACCAAAGATTACAAATGTAACAGAAGTGGACCAAAGGAAAGAGACATGGCATATAGTCCAATTCAATAGGAAGAGGAATAAAAATTTAAAGAAGCTACATTCTCAAAGGCAGATTATGGGCCCGACACAATCAAGTATCAATCAAAGCTCTAAGAACAGTATATCAGGTAAGTTTCCTCTTAATCTTGATCATACAATTCCGACAAAGCACTCTGTTATTAAATAAGGTAAGAGGTGCATTACCTTGAGATGTAGATTTGTATTTAATAACAGAGTGCTGTAATAAAATGAGGATGTAGCTGTAATCAAATGAGGATGGACAACAATTTTACCATAACGAAACAGGAGGCCCATCCTAATAAAAAATTGGACAACTGTATTAGCATGTAAAATAACCATAGGCCTATACTTTCACTACCCAAAAGCACCCCTAGAAGCTAGGAAGAACCCTTGGGTCATAAGAAGGCGTACTTGACCCTTTGGGGTCTTATACAAACCCTTTAACTATCGTTCATTACATACGACATGAAAAGTAGTGTGGTATTTAAAACTTTTCACGAATAAATTAATAAAAGGAGATTTTTAATAAATACTAGAGAATCTCATTGTCACAAGCCAAACTTAAAGACATGACATAGAATCTTAGGGATACGGCCCTTTACATTAAAATAAATACATAATAATTCTTTAAATAAAGAAACTGATGTACTGTGGTTTCACGGTACTTCCAATGCCTTTTCCTTAAGTTTAGTGTGTGTCTAAGGCCTTTTTGTAGTAGTTTTAATGTGTTTTTCTCTGTGTTTGTAGGAAAACTGTTTAGAACGAAAACGCCGAAGACTGTGCTGAAATCTACAGAAGTAGTGACCTACAGAGACACCGGTCCGTCGATCCAGTGACGGTCCGTAAGTGATGATCGTCAACTGAAGGTCCAAGAAGCTAAAATCAAATCAGGGAAATCTGACCAAGTGTGGGGCTACGGAAGGAGAGACGGTCCGTCGACCCACTAACGGACCGTCATGGCTAACCGTCGGTGGTAACAGAAAGTAGTCCCAATACCCGTCTTGAAGAAACTAGTAAGTATGCAGTAACGGAGGCCATCGATGGACCGTGCTGTCGGTCCGTCCATGGTAACAGAAAGTGTTGAAAAGTGGAAGCTGAAAAAGAATTGAAGTATGGACCGACGGAAGTTGTCGATGGTCCGTCGTTCCATCGATGGACCGTCAGTAAGATCGTCGACGGCATACGTATTTTGGACAAATTTTCCTTAAATAGAACTCCTTTTATTTGTAGGACTTTATTATTATAAATAGGACTAAAAACCTCATTTTTGGGGTTAGATTTTTTATTGTTTTTTTGAGACTTGTGTTACTGGAAGTTAAACTTGGGTTTTTGGAAAATACTTATACTTTCCGGAATCGTTTCTTACAATAGTTTTCATTAATTCAAGTGATATTTTCTGGTTTTTTCTTCAACTTGTTAAGTAAGTATATGATTTCTTGTTTATTAATCATGAATTGTGTAATACTTAGCATGGGTAACTAAATCCACAACTAGGGTTGTGGGAACCATGGGTAATTAACAAAGTAAAACTAGCTAAATAACAATTATAGAATAGTTTTTTGCATGTATTGATAATTCTTTCATTTAGAAGTCTTTTTAACGGTGGCCAACGTTAGAACTCGCCTTGTTGCTACTTGCCGAACCAAGGAGGTAGATAATAAGAAAAGAATTAATCAACGTAGATTTAGTATACACTATCTAATAGGCTAGTTTCAATTGGTGCGAAGTAGTAACTTAGTCATACATTGAATATGATGCTTAATATGAGGTAAAAGGTAAGGTTTAGTAAAGTATACACACGTAGCCGGAGCAAGGTGCGGAGTGAAATACCCTAGTTGCCGGACCAAGGAATTAGGGATACATAACTTACCACATTGCATGCAAGATACTAGAAAAGAGTTGTTATAGCTAGGGTTACTGCGTTATGAACCTATGGGGAACACTTACACCCAAGTTTCTCTCATCACTTGATAAACATCAAATATTTGAACTTGCTACTTTTTTACTTAGACTTAATTAATTACTTTTGTTATGCAAAATTTCCCACTTTTAATTGTTTGTTTTCGGAAAGGACTTGACTAAATAGAAGTAATCGTAGAATAAAGTTAAGTCTAAACCATTTTCCTTGTGGGATCGACCCCAACCTAACAATTGGGTTCTTTACTTGATACGACCGCTTATATTTCTTTAGGGAAGTATAACTTGAGCGTATCAAATTTTGGCACCGCTGTCGGGGAAAGTGGTATTTTAGATTAACTTTAAGCACATTATTGAATTTTAGTCAACAATTTCCTGATTTTACTTTTTCTCTTTGTTTTTGTCTTTTGCAAGTCTAGTTTTAGTGTATGCCAAGTACACGAAGTCGAGGAGAACCCATACTTTCACCCGATCCCGAACTGAATCGTACATTGCGCAGAATGAACAATCCACGCAACCCGGCTAATCTTGAGGATGAGTTCAATCGGCAACTTCCACCGCCAGTTGAAGCTCATAATCAAGCATTGGTCGACAATCCCGGTGAAGGTGATGTGAGGAGGCAACCTCCCGATCCACGCCCTCAAGAGCACTATAGGGGAAATGTTAACATCACTGATTCTGACGGGCCACTTGTTCTACCTCCTCTACCACTAGGTCATACTTTTGTGGTAACTAGTAGGTTGATGCAGATGCTCACTGCTAGAGGTTTTTTTTTGGGGCTACCATCTCAGGATCCACATGCTCACATCGCCAAACTAAGGTCGGTGTGTAAGAGTTGTGTAGGGAGGCCTGACTTTGACATGGACGTCATTGGATTAAAAGTGTTCTCTCTCTCACTAACGGGAGAGGCTGCTATTTGGTTTACTGAGTTGCCCTACAATTCAATCTATACTTGGGAGCAGTTGAGGGATGTGTTCCTAGCAAGGTATTACCCGGTTTCTAAAAAGCTCAACCACAAAGACAGGGTGAACAACTTTATGGCATTACCAGGGGAGTCGATAAGTAGTTCTTGGGATAGGTTCACCTCATTCTTGAGAAGTGTCCCAAACCACCACATTGATGATGAGTCGCTGAAAGAGTACTTATATCGAGGACAAGATGATAACAACAAAGTGGTGCTTGATACTATTGTGGGTGGTTCCTATGGGGAGTGTACTTATGAAGAGCTCGCTGAGGAAGTTAGAGAAAATCTCCAGAAATAATAAAGCTTGGAGCACTATGAAGTCGGATATTGGGAGAAATACTTTTGCGGTGCAATCTACCCACAACCCAGCCGCATATGAGATTTGTGAAGAGATGGCTCAAATGAGAACTGAGCTTGGGTTAGTGTTGAAACATGTCACTGGGGGTGCAGAGAAAGTGAATGCGGTGAATTATTTGACTAAGTCACCACCCCCGGTAGATGAATTTTACTATGAAGAAGATTCTTATGCAGCAAATGAGCAGACGGGGGGTTTCCGACCGAACGCCCAAGGCTCAATCAGGAGAATTGGCACCAAGGTCAAGGAAATCAAGGTCGGAACTATGGGAATTACAACCTAGAGGGTCACTATGCTCGTGAAGGAAACTACAACCGCGACAACAACTTCAACCGGTGTAACTATGGAAACAGAAATGATCGAAGTGGGACCTATGTTCCACCTCAAAATCGGGAAGTTGCTCCTAGGGATGGTGGAGGTAGTATGGCGAGAGTTGAAGATATGTTGGAAAAGATGATGAGGAGGTTTGACGCAAGTGATGAGCACGCCAAGGAGTTGAGAGGTGATTTCGCTAACATTGGGCAAAAAATGGATGCATTTACAGTCTCAATCAAGCATCTTGAGATGCAAATGGCCCAATTGTCGTCGACTGTGAACCCTCGTCAACCAGGTACGCTTCCTAGAAATACCATCCGAAATCTGAAAAATAATGGACATTGTATGGTAGTCATGACTCAAGGGAGTAAGCAAACCATTGATCCACCTATGCCGTCTGGTGTTGAAGATGAGGTGAGAAGATATGATGCGGTAGTAGAAGCTAGTGGTGAGTTGGTAAATAAAACGGTAAAAGAATTAGAGATGCCCCAAAAGGTGACCCCCATTCCTAGACCACCACCACCATTTCCACAAAGATTGGTGAAGAAGACCAAGGATGACAAATACATGCGTTTTATTACTATGTTGAAACAGCTCTCCATCAATGTACCTTTGATAGAAGCTCTTGAACAAATGCCCGGTTATGCTAAGTTTATGAAAAATATGGTCACTAAGAAGAGGTCGGTGAGTTTTGAGAATGATGATCGGATGCAACATTGTAGTGCTATTGCTACAAGGTC
Source organism: Solanum sitiens (assembly GCA_016801875.1). Taxonomy (NCBI): domain Eukaryota; kingdom Viridiplantae; phylum Streptophyta; class Magnoliopsida; order Solanales; family Solanaceae; genus Solanum; species Solanum sitiens. The sequence continues at coordinate 109,092 of JABWTJ010000788.1, forward strand.
TCTTGTGCAAAAGAAAGAAGATCCAGGTGCTTTCACTATTCCATGTACAATCGGGTTGTTACACTTCGCTAAAGCATTATGTGATCTTAGGCAAGCATAAATCTCATGCCTCTATCCATCTACAAGAAGTTGGGTTCGGGTGATCCAAAGCCCACTGCGATGCGACTACTGATGACCGATTGAACAGTGAAGAGGCCTATTGGGATACTCCACGATGTGTTAGTAAAGGTGGAGTCGTTCATATTTCCGGCCGACTTTGTGATTCTTGACTGTGAGGTAGATTTTGAGGTTCCTATCATTCTTGGGAGGCCATTCCTTGATACCGGTCGCGCCTTGGTTGACATGGAGAAAGGGCTGATGAAGTTTCGGTTGAACAATGAAGAAGCGATTTTCAACATTTGTAGGTCCATGCGCCTTGGTGTTGAGGCACTAGCGTCAGTGATTATGAATTTTGAGAGCAATGGTATTTAAGAGTACGATACATTGGTTGCGGCACTTGATAGAGGTGATATTCAGGTCATACCAAAGAAATTGGAGTTAGACATGAAACATCGCGAGTCTCCACCCGCGAAACCAACTATTGAAGAGGCTCCAAAATTAGAGCTTAAGGCTCTACCACCTCATCTGAAGTATGTATTCTTGGGGAGAGATGACACTTTGCCGGTAATTATTTCGTCAGATTTGAAGGTGCAACAAGTAGAGTGTTTGGTTGAAGTGTTGAAGAGGTTCAAGAGCGCTATTGGGTGGACTATTACGGATATTATTGGGATCCCTCCCGGTATTTATTCACATAAAATCCAACTCATGCCCGATCATAAGCCAAGTATTGAGCACCAGAGACGTTTAAATCCACCTATGCAAGAGGTAGTGAAGAAGGAAATTATTAAGTGGTTGGATGCCGGAGTCATATATCCGATCGCTGATAGTAGTTGGGTATGCCCTGTTCAGTGTGTGCCCTAGAAAGGGGGAATGACTGTGGTCCCTAATGAAAAAAATGATCTGGTTCCAATGAGGCCGATGATAGGATGGAGAGTGTATATGGATTACCGAAAATTGAATGCATGGACTGAGAAGGATCATTTCCTATGCCATTCATGGATCAGATGTTGGATAGGCTTGCAGGAAAGGGGTGGTATTATTTTCTTGATAGCTATTCGGGTTATAGTCAAATCTCTATTGCACCGGAGGATCAAGAGAAAACCACTTTTGCGTGTCCTTATGGAACTTTCGCGTTCAAGAGGATGCCCTTCGGGTTGTGTAATGCACCGGCTACTTTTCACAGATGTATGATGTCCATATTCTCCGATATGGTAGAGGACACCATTGAGGTATTTATGGATGATTTTTCTATTGTTGGTGACTCATTTGATCATTGTGTGAGTCACTTGTCTGAAGTTCTCAAAAGATGAGAAGAGTGCAACCTTGTGCTAAATTGGGAAAAATGTCACTTTATGGTAAAAGAGGGTATTGTATTGGACCATCGCATCTCAGACAAGGGTATAGAGGTTGATCGAGCTAAAGTCGAGGTGATAGAGAGACTTCCTCCACCCATCTCTGTAAAAGGTGTGAGGAGTTTCCTTGGACATGCGGGTTTATACCGGAGGTTCATCAAAGATTTCTCAAAAATTGCACATCCTATGTGCAAGATGCTTGAGAAAGAGTGTAAATTTTATTTTGATGAATCATGTCTGAAGGCATTTGGAGAGTTGAAGGAGAAGTTGGTGTCTGCGCCCATCATTATTTCTCCGGATTAGAGCAAACCATTTGAGGTTATGTGTGATGCTAGTGGGGTTGCTCTTGGTGTTGTTTTGGGACAAAGAAGGGATAAAATCCTTCACCCCATTTATTATGCCAGTAAAGCCCTCAATGATGCTCAAAAGAATCATACTGTGACTGAACAAGAGCTACTTGTGGTGGTATTTGCCTTCGAAAAATTTTGATCCTATTTGCTTGGCACGAAAGTTATAGTGAATACTGATCATTCTGCCTTGAGATATTTGATAGCAAAGAAGGATGTGAAACCAATATTGATTCGATGGGTATTATTGTTGCAAGAGTTTGACTTTGAAGTGAAAGATAGAAAAGGGACTGAAAATCAAGTTGCTGATCACTTGTCCAGATTATAGGATGAAGCTATGCGAGAGTTGGGTGAAAAGGCTGAAATTGATGATACTTTCCCTGATGAGCATGTATTGGCCGCTTCTCATGACTTGATTCCATGGTTCGCAGATTTTGCAAATTACTTGGCTAGTGATACGTCCCATCGGACTTGTTCTTTCATCAAAGAAAAAAGTTCATGCATGATGTGAAAAAGTTTTTTTGGGATGAGTCATATCTATATAGAAGTTGTGCCGATGGGCTTATTCGGCGTTGTGTGCCGGAAGTTGAGATGTTGAGTATTTTGGAGGCATGCCACTCCTCGCCTGTGGGTGGGCATCATAGTGGTACCCGGACTGCCCATAAAATTTTACGATGTGGCTACTATTGTCCAACCATCCATCAAGATGATCATGAATTCGCCAAGACATGTGATAGGTGCCAAAGAGATGGAGGTGTTTCTAGACGGCAAGAACTCCCTTTAAATCCCATCCTTGTAATTGAGCTATTTGACGTGTGGGGTATTGACTTTATGGTCCCCTTTGTGAGTTCTCATGGGATGAAGTATATTCTTGTGGCGGTTGATTATGTATCAAAATGGGTGGAAGCCATAGTACTTGCAAATAATGAAGGTAAGAGTGTCACCGCGTTCTTGAAAAAGAAACATATTTTCTAGATTTGGCACCCCAAGGGCCATTATTAGTGATGGGGGATCCCACTTTTGCAACAAATTGATCAAAAGGTTGTTGGAGAAATGTGGGGTTCGCCACAATGTGGCCACGCTGTACTATCCTTAGACTACTGGGCAAGTTGAGGTGTCAAACAGAGAAATCAAGCAGATTCTGGCAAAAACAGTGAATGCGAGTAGAACAGATTGGTCAAGGAGGCTTGATGATGCTCTTTGGGACTACAGGACAACAAACAAGACGCCCATAGGTATGTCTCCATACCAACTTGTATATGGGAAGGCTTGTCACTTGCTGGTTGAGCAAAAGCATAAGGCCATGTGGGCAGTGAAAAAACTGAAGATGGATTGGAATGAAGCAGCGGAACAAAGGTTGAATGGGTTAAATGAGATTGAAGGCATATGAAAGTTCAGCCCTCTACAAAGAAAAGATGAAGAAGTACTATGACCAAAAGATTGAGAAGCACGACTTTGTGGTTGGGGATTTGGTGCTTTTGTTCAACTCTAGATTGCGCTTATTTCTGGGCAAACTTAAGTCCAAATATACTGGTCCATTCGTGATCACTCAAGTATTTCCGCATGGTGCGGTTGAGCTGGAGAACAAGGAGGGTGTAAGATTCAAGGTGAACGGTCAAAGAATCAAAATCTACCTAGGGCATGTGGAAAATGCGAATGAAGTGATTGAGGCATACCATCTTGATGAAGTCTGAGTAATCAAGAGTCTTGCGTCGTGTCGCAACGTTAAATCAAGCGCTGATTGGGAGGTAAATATGCATCCTCTAGCCAACAATAGGTTTTTCTTGATTTTATAGGAGTAGTGCATTATTTCAGTTTTTACTTAATGTCAAGAATGTATATTTGTTAATTTTCTTTTAGAAGTGTTGGCTAGAGAGTAGACTAGGGTCTGTGTCCAAAAAGTGTCCAGAAACACAAAAAGATTAGCTTATTGGGTGTTCAATGTGCAGGGACCAAATCACCAGAAAATCTGCAGTAATTGGTCTGGTGCAATGATCGATGGACCAACTGACGGAACATCGTCCTATCGACGGACCGTCGATGGCATCCGCGGACCCAGGTATGATTTCAAATTTTCTCTAAGATAGGGCACAGTCGACGGACCGTCGATGGACTTACGGTCCGTCGACGGGGAATCGTTAGTTCCCCAGACCCAGTTACCCGACCCGACCCGACCGACTATATAATGAATTTTTAAACTTTTCAGTTACCCCACCCTTTCAAATCCCCTATACAACCGTTTCCCTCCCCATTTTCTTTCAACTCCCCCACTCACTCACCCATTTACTCCCTCCTTAACCACTCTGATTTCCCTTTTCCCCAAATCCCCATCAATCTCAAAAGTTTTCTCTCCCAAATTCCCATCTGCTACTATCTTCCTTCCGGTCGGTGTTCAAAGTTTCGCTCGGTGTGGTTTCATACACAAATTCATCTCCCCATTCACTCCACTACAGTACACAGGTATTTCATTCTGATCTGTTCAATGAATTCTCGTTCATTTGCATGCTAAGTTGATGTAATACATATGTGGGTCTTAACTTTGGGACAAAATTGCATGCTTGATTTGTTGAAACTGAGTTCCTAGTCCCTTAGAATAATGGAAAGTGAATGGGTTGGGGGTGTATTGTCTAAATGTACTGTGTTTTGAGTGTTGTTGTTTCCGACTTAGGGTTTGATGTTCTTTTATAATCTAGAACTGAAATTGCGATAATCCATGCCCTAGGAATGACGAAATGGTTTGTTAAAGGCTAGATGAACTTAATGTATCTAAGTTTGCTTGAACATTGTTCTTTGGGGTACCAACCAAGACTTACCAGAAAATCTGTCTGACCAACAATACGAGACCCCGCCTATGTACCGTCGGTCATTTGACGGACCATCGATGGGGTCTGTCGATAGCCACTCCCTATATTTGCCTAACTTTGGAACGACGGATGTGGTCTACGGTCCGTCGGTTGATCAACGTACTGTCCTGCACATCCGTCGTCTTTAATAGAACCCTATTTGCTGAGGGTTCCTAGATTTTAGTCTAAGTGTCTACGCACGGGGATGGTCGACGGTCCATCCTGCACTTTCGTCATCTTTAACAGAAACTTTGCATGTAAACCATTATAACATTTTTTCTAAGTGTCCAACTACGGACCATACCTACGGTCCGTCGGTGGCTCGACGGACCGTCCTGCAGGTCCGTCGTCTCTAACAGAACCTTTATTCCTGCAGCTTTCAGAATATTTGCTAAGTGTTCACCAACGGACCCTACAAACGGACCGTCATTCGATCGACGGACCGTCTGTAGTGCCCATCGATCAGTTCTGCAGTTTTGAACTGGACTGTGTTTTGTGTTTCACAGTTTGGTCTTGCTTCTCTTGGGTGTGTCAGATATTTACAGTGAAACTAATAACTCTCATTTGCAGGTACCAATGGCCCCCAAGCAAGACTTAGTCTACTCTCGAGGACGTTCCAAGTCTGTCGCCCCTTCACGCCGGCTGGTGATTGGCTCATACGATGATGAACGCAGCCCCAAATACGTGCCACCAGACACCCAGACACCGTCACGTGCTACTAGGACCTCTCAGAGCACTCCCAAGAGGGTGATGTCCGGCGTAGTCACTGCCTCCCAGTCTGATGAGGAGCGCACACTGACCGGCACACCGTCTGGGTCTGGTGCAGTTTTCCGAGGGAGCGTCTGTCTCCGCGGAGGCTTCCGGGTCTGAGGGAGCGTCCGGCTCTGAGGAGGCTTTCGGGTCTGAGGAAGCGTCAGCTTTGCATGGTGCCACTTTTCCTGCTGCACCTGCCCACTCTGCCTCGTCTGATGAGGATGATAGTGCAGATTCTACTCCAGCACCCCCGATCGACGTCCCCGCACCCGTTGTTGATCAGCCCAACCGGTGGTGCGTTGAGGGCCAATATAAGGTGTACCGGTACACAAAGCTGCTCAATGATAAGGGGGTCATGACTCGGACCCTGACAGTCGAGCGACGAGTTCTTACAGGGAGTCTTCACACTGTCCCTAATGTACATGCTCTCTTTACCCTCCATCGGCTAGAGTGGATAGCTAGGAGCGTTGGACGCTACAGCGAGGAGGTGGTGCGAGAGTTCTACGCATCTTATGTAGCGAATCTCCTGTCTTCCCTGGATAAGCGATCAAATTCCATTAAACAGGCACCATTTGATCATCTTTGAGTCCGTGGCCGCAGGGTAGACATCTCCTTACCTATTATTCGCCGGTTCTTATACGGCGCTGATATAGATACTACCAGGGAGCTTCCCACCCCCGAGTTTGACTATCTGTGGAAGCTTATTAAGGAGGTCCATTTTCAGCGTAATCTGGGGCAGAGAGAGACCACCAAGAGCTGGATAGCCAGCACATTTCTGTGGATGGCGAGGGTGCAGATTGGGTGCTGGAGCCCACAGAGGTCATCTAGAAGGCCAACCTTACATTCATAGCCAAATTTATCTGGCTATTGGTCCGTCACTGCCTATCCCCCACTGCTGCTGACAACATTGTTACATGGGATAGGGCACTATCGGTAGTTGCTTTGGCTGCCGGGTTCGACGTGGACATTCCGAGACTGTTGCTGGCAGTAATTCATGAGAGGGCCTTTAAGGCCACCACCACGTACCCTTTTCCGTGCATGTTTTTTGAGTTGAGCAGGTCTACTGGAATGCCCATATGGTATGTTGATGTTCTCCGGACTCCTACGGGGATAGTTGATATCGGTCTCATCCGGGATGAGGCCAATGCGGCGGAACACAACAGAGGGCCCATAGTGGAGGTGCAGCCGCTAGGAGAGAATTTGGCGGACATGGTAGAGCAAGCCCAAGGGGCTGATCCGGCTACATCAGAGCCTACCGGCACCACCCCGGTTGAGTATATCCTGGGTACTACCACAGCTCCGAGTTCCTCCCGCTCCACTCCATTTGCAGCGCTGGTCCCGATTGCTAGGGTCCAGAAGTTAGAGGCCTAGATGGCCACACTGCTGCATCATATCCAGCCGTGGATGCAGAAGTCCATTGCTGAGGCGGAGGAGCGGATCGAGAAGAGGATTGCCCAACAGACTGAGAGGCATATTATGGCAGTCCACCAGCGCCTTGACGCCTTCGAGTTGAGAGTTCTCGCCCGGCCAGCCCCTACTATTGACTTGACGACTCTCCAGGCTGTTGTGGTGAGTTTGAGGGCTGACGTGGATGCCATCCTGGATGTGCGGGTACCTGAGTCTGAGGCCACACTTGCAGAGCCTGCTGAGGATACGGTGCTTGCTGCACTATTCCAGAACACCACTGCGCCACCACTGCAACCACGTGAGCAGACCAAGAGGCATCGGTTCAGAGAGGGTGATGAGTCTCGTGCTAGGAAGAGAGAGCGTACTGAGTTGGAGGCTACGAGGATAGCCTCGTTAATGGATGAGGAGGACCCCCAGATGAGGGCTCATGAGTTGGCTGCTGGGGCGTCTAGCTCCAGGATTGTTGATGTTGAGAGGAGCACTACTTAGGGTGCTATCATTGCTGCGGACACTACTGATGGTGTCCCTACTACTGAGGGAGCGGGTTCTGGGAAACTGGACCTGCCAGCTTGTTGATCATCGGCGTTATGCGCCTCAGGTTTGCTTCACCTACCACCTATTTTATATTTCTTATGCATTGGGGACAATTGCATGTTGTTTTTGTTGGGGGTAGGGTAAATGGAAAGTGAGTGCTAGGGTGAAGTCTGAGTAGCCCAACTCATGATCCTCTCTTGGGGTTTTCTTGCTTGTGTTCTTTTCCCCAAGAGACTGATTATTTTACTATTGAACCAGCATGTTATTACTTTGTACAAAGTATGTGTGAAATCTGAAGCATGATGGCTAAAATACAAAGATATCCCGTTCTAAAATGAATGTTTGCATGATTAGGCATAGTGAATATTGAATGTGTTGGCTCTAAGCATGACATAGAGATACACCATTGCATGACCCTCGATCTAACGCTCGAACTATGTGTCTAATAATCTGGTAGGGTAATGAGGTGTTAAGTGAGTGTGAGGAAAGTTGAATAATCCACCGTTGGTACCTAGCTAGAACTTGCCCAGTTAGTCGTGCAAAAAGTAACCTATGTTAGACAATTAGGAAATGATCATAGGCCCTTGTTCAAAATTGTCAATCTTTAGCCTAAATGAAAGAAAACCAAATGAATTAATCCTTTTTGATATCAATGATTTGATCTTACAATGGACCTTTCTTTTCTACCCCAACTCATCTTTTCTGGGTACAATGTGTTGGCCTTGGTCCCTCCTTGGACATGTGCAACTCAGCTTATGCCAAAAGCATAAGTTGAGGGTGGCTAATGCAGAAACCAATCTCGTTCTGGCCCTGACCCAACTTTAGGTATTGTGTACCTTGACTCATGGCAAAGCCATGAGTTGAGGGTGGCTATGATGAGGAATGTTCCGGAAAGTGGGGTTTAAAGAATTAATGTAAAAATAAATAAATAAATAAATATAATGCAATGAAAAAAGAAAAGAAAAGTGGCTCAAATTTGAAAATTTGAAAATAAAAGAAGAGTCATTTGCACAAAAGGAGAAACAAAGGAGAAAAGCAAGGCAAAGAATATAAGAAAACGAAGAGTGGGGCATAATAAAGGATGAAAAGGTAGGACGCTTAGCAGTTATGTCAAGGAGGGAAACAAGTCACTAAAATGCATCCAAATGTACCCTACCTGACCCTGAGCCTACGTTACAAGCCAAGAAAGTCCCATCGTGATGCTTAGAGTCTAATATGGTGAACTTAAAGTAGTGAAAATAAGGGCAAGCCTATGGCGACAAGTATCAATTAGGTGTGACGTTGTTCTGAGAGCGAGTGTTGAAAAATAATCCTTATACTCAAATTGAAATCACTGTGTGAAAAAGGAGGATTTTGTTCTTAAAGTAAGGTTACTAGTTGCAATATTGGAAAGTTGGTAACTTGGTGAGAGATAAAAGAGGAGAGGTGTCGGTGCGTGGTGAGTCTGTGTCATGGTCTGATCCACATGAATGATCCTAAGAGTGATATCATGCATAAAAACAATGAAAATAATTGGTATTGATAGCCAGATGATTGTGAAAGCCTAAATGAAGATACTTTCGTACAAAAGGTGTTGTGGTGTGTCATAGTGCGTCGCTTGAGGACAAACAACGAATTTAAGTTGAGGGTGTTGATGTACCGTGGTTTCACGGTACTTCCAATGCTTTTTACTTAAGTTTAGTATGTGTCTAAGGCCTTTTTGTAGTAGTTTTAATGTGTTTTTCTCTGTGTTTGCAGGAAAACTATTCAAAATGAAAACGCCAAAGACTGTGCTGAAATCTGCAGAAGTGGTGACCTACGGAGACACCGACGGTCCGTCGACCTAGTGACGGTCCGTAGGTGATGATCGTCGACTGAAGGTCCAAGCAGCTGAAATCAAATCGAGGAAATCTGACCAAGTGTGGGGGTACAGAAGGAGAGATAGTCCGTCGACCCACTGACGGACCGTCATGGCTAACCGTCGGTGGTAACAGAAAGTAGTCCAGTACCCGGCTTAAAGAAACTATTAAGTATAGAGGAACGGAGGCCATCGACGCACCGTAGGTCCACTGATGGACCGTGCTATTGGTCTATCGATGCTAAAAGAATGTGTTTAAAAGTGAAAGTTGAAAAAGAATTGAAGTATGGACCGACGGAAGTTGTCGACGGTCCGTCATTCCATCGATGGACCGTCAGTAGGGTCGTCGATGGCAGACGCGTTTTGGACAGATTTTCCTTAAATAGAACTCCTTTTATTTGTAGGACTTTATTATTATAAATAGGACTAAAAATCTCGTTTTTGGGGTTAGACTTTTTATTGTTTTTTTGAGACTTGTGTTATTGGAAGTTAAACTTGGGTTTTTGGAAAATACTTATACTTTCCGGAATCGTTTCTTACAATAGTTTTCATTAATTCAAGTGATATTTTCTGGGTTTTCTTTAACTTGTTAAGTAAGTATATGATTTCTTGTTTATTAATCATGAATTGTGTAATACTTAGCATGGGTAACTAAATCCACAGCTAGGGTTGTGGGAACCATGAGTAATTAACAAAGAAAAACTAGCTAAATAACAATTCTAGAATAGTTTCTTGCATGTATTGATAATACTTTCGTTTAGAAGTCTTTTAACGGTGGCCAACATTAGAACTCGCCTTGTTGATACTTGCCGGACCAAGGAGGTAGATAATAACAAAAGAATTAATCAACATAGATTTAGTATACACTATCTAATAAGCTAGTTTCAATTGGTGTGAAGTAGTAACTTAGCCATACATTGAATATGATGCTTAATATGAGGTAAAAGGTAAGGTTTAGTAAAGTATACACACGTAGCCGGACCAAGGTGCGGAGTGAAATTCCCTAGTTGCCGGACCAAGGAATTAGGGATACATATCTTACCACTTTACATGCAATATACTAGAAAAGAGTTGTTATAGCTAGGGTTACTGCGTTATGAACCTATGGGGAACACTTACACCCTAGCTTCTCTCATCACTTGATAAATATCAAATATTTGAACTTGCTACTTTTTTACTTAGACTTAATTAATTACTTTTGTTATGCAAAATTTCCCGCTTTTAATTGTTTGTTTTCGGAATGGACTTGACTAAATAAAAGTAATCGTAGAATAAAGTTAAGTCTAAATCATTTTCCTTGTGGGATCGACCCCAACCTAACAATTAGGTTCTTTACTTGATACGACCGCTTATATTTCTTTAGGGAAGTATAACTTGAGCGTATCAAAAACTAAGAAAAGGACTATGCCCTCGAATATATGAGGACATACTTTGTCTTGAGAGAAACTTTTCCTAGCTTTGCCTTCTAGACTTCAACCTTTCTTCCAAAAACCAATACTTATTAAGTATAGAAAAGTATGGAGTTAGTACAAAACAATGTACTAAGTTTGTCATATGCAAAATCATATTAAATGGACATTTTAGTAAAATAAGCTTTCATGTCAAATAATTATAACATTCATGAATTTAGAAACAAAACAACATAAGAAACATCATTTAACACTTAGAGAAGGATTTCCATAATTTTAACCAAAGAATACACTTTACAGTAAACTTTCCAACTTTACAGTGAACTAGTTAGGACATTACAATGAAGCAACCAAAAACTTACAGTGAACCCCTATAACCTTACAGTGAACCAATTGACTCCAAAAATAGTGAACTTCCAAGGTATTTCCAAGGAGGAAGTGAACTCATTTCCGTAGAAGTTTCCTAACCGAGGTTATTCTAAGGCTCTCCAAGGTATGACATGAAGGAAACATCTATAAACCTCCTTCAATACACACCAAGGAGATCCTTAAGACTACCCACCATGATCTTACGCCACTCGGGAGAACAAGTCACCACGCAATCACAAGACATTAGAAGAACACCCAACAACACACCAAAGACTTCCCTTTCGGAATGCCTACTTAGTGCATTAGTAGATGGCGTCCCATACCACCACCTACCCTAAGTAGTACATTCTTTTAGAAGGTTTGGCACCAAGACTTCCCTTTCGTAAGGTCCTACTTAGTGCAATGGATAGATAGCGTCCCATACCACCACCTACCCTAAGTAGCACGTTCTTTTGGAAGACTTAGTACATTCAATTCACATAAGACTCACCAAGACTCCCCTTTCGGAATGCCTACCTAGTGCAATGGATAAATAGCGTCCCATTCCACTACCTACCCTAAGTAGCACATACTTTTGGAAGACTTAGTACTTTCATTTCTTTTGTGGGGGTTAGCTTAACCGACATAGACCATGAGAGCTAGACATGGAATCTCGATATTAACCCCTATCGGATGAGGGATCCTCACTTGCCTAGAGTAAGGTCATTCTTTTTAGCTTTTACATGGCTTTACCAATAGCTACACCTATGTAGGCACATAGTTAAGGGATAAGGAGATTGTTACTAAGTAAGTCATTCTCTACTAACGAGGAGTACTAATCTCAAGAGGTACATTGAAATACAACATCTCAACTCACGAAGTGTAACCCCCCCTTCTTCATATCCTCTCGGTGCTAGGCGTAACTCCCCTCGGATTCTCAATATTATAAACTATAGGTAAAGGATAACTAGTGAACACCACATCTCAACTCACGAAGGGCATTTATCCTCCAACCTATCTTACAAAGATCTTAGGATGTAGTGAGGTTTCTACTAAACACTTAATCTCAAACTCATGAAGAGTGTTCACCCCAAAACTCCCCTTTTTACTTAACTTAGCTTCATTCATACATTCAAGTGTGAGTGTGTGTGTACATGTGAACACACCTAGCACATAAGCATCATTTCATTCACATTTCATTCTATACATTCTTAGACCTTCTTTCATCACATCACATACTTTAACATACTTTACATAATCATATAAGTCATTTAAAAATACTCTCTAGTGTACTTCACATAATAGCCTCATAAAGCACATTTAACAAGAATAATCATCATTTTCATTCTCACTTCACCTAACAAGCCTTCATGGCCTCATTCATAATACACAAGTAGCTTTACATTCATATAAGTCATTTAGACATAATCACTAACATACTTATCATAATAAGCTCCATAAGCCACATTAACAAGACTAACATCAAAATCATCTTACTTCACATAATAAGCCATCATGGCCTTATTCACAATAAACAAGTAAATTCACATTCTTACAATTCAAGTAAACACCGCCACCAAGAAGGTGGAACATACCTCTCAAGAGCATTTCGAAATTAAAGCTAAACAACATAACCAACTTACCCTTTTCTCCAAGATTTCATCACCTATAACATTTTACTCAATATTTCATCATAAATCATCCCTTTGGGCAGTAGCTCAACATCAATATCAACATAAGGAAATCAAAGTTCAAAGACTACAAGTCATGCTCATTTAACCCATTTCTTAAGCCAAAATTTGATAAAAATCTTTAACATGACTTCATTAAAGTTTTAGCCTTAAAATCACCAACTAACATTAGAAACATAATATTTGAATCATTACAAACGTTTTCATGCAAGACCCATATTTAAAGTTGAAGATAGTAGAAACTAGGGTTGAAAACCCTTTTTGAAAATTCATTAGAAGTGACTCCTTGAATGGAAGAAAGTTCAATGATGGATACCATACCTTAGATAAGAGAAAACCCAAAGATTTTGATGAAGAAATCGACCACCAACAGCCCTCCTAGATCTTCTTGACTTCTAGCTTCCAAGGAGAGTTGAGAGAGAATTCTAAGGGAGAGGGGTTTTGGGTTTTAGGAAAGTGAGATCTAAAATCAGGTCTTAGGGTTTAGAAAACTTTAATATAACTAATAAACCCTAAAATAAACGTCCATGTTCCATAAAAGACTTGGGGTGAATTTACTAAATACCCCAAGCCTTCACAGGAAAAGGCAGCTTTTGGCAAGCTCATAGACGAGACGTAACCAACGGACCATTTGTCCATCAATGGACCGTTGGTGGGGTCTCGTAGGTTGACACTTCGATCCATTTGGAGCCTATGTAACTCACCTTGCAAGTACAATCGACGAGGCAAGACGACGGGCCATTGGTTGGACCACTGGCTGTCGTTTGCCTTCGTTGGTGGACACTGCCAAGGCAGTTTGGGTCCTTCTCTTGGGCCCTTTTCTAGGGCCCCTTGTGGGTCCTAGGTGGGGTCGTAGCCGGACGTTAAACCCCTAATCATGGTCATCTATGTCTTAGAAACATCTCACACGAAATTCAAGCAAAACGAACACGTAAAAACTCACTCAAACACATGAAGACACATGAACACTATCTAAGGCATATCTTCCAAACGTCATGTACATTCTTGTACGTTTGACCTCCAAAATTAACCAAACTTCATACACTGCCTAAGAACACTAATATAACTCATTTTAACTTAAAATTAACTCAAGAAACATTCATGAAGTAATAGTTCTCCTTAGTTTGCTATAGCGTGTTACATATACCCCATTCTATCACACCCCTTCGTATTCCTACCAATACCATGCAAAAAGTATCTCAAGAAATTTTTTCTCAATCATCAATCCTACTTCCTCACTCAAATAAGTTTAAAATCCTGGATCCCCCTCTAAATACTAATGAGCTCCAGGAAGTTCACTTTCCCACTAAACAAAAAGAAGAACAAACTCTTCTGACTACCCAAAAGAATGGAGAATAACGATATCCCACATTTTCCACAAATGGTGAATTCTTCGCCTATTTACGTGACCAATGCTTTACCTCAAGACCAAAATCCCCTGTATTGGATCGAACAGGGACTAACAAACCAGGCAGTCTTTGACACTAGATCTAGAGGGACAAAAAGTGATAGTAATACTTGAGAACCCAAATTTCCTAGCATAGCTCATCACGGAAGGAATGAAGATGGCAACGGACAACAATCTCAATCATCTTTGGGTGAACAATGTAATGAATCCACTAGCCCCTACAGTATCCCCATCGATATATCACAACATGCGGCATCTGTGGGGATTGGCATCTCACTTCAATCCTATTCTGAACTCACTAACAAACGAAAACCTTTTGTTTTTCAGCCCTATGGAGTTGATCCAGGAAAATCCACTGTTCTTTCCTTGGTTGCCCCAGAGTCCTCAGATGATGGTTCCCCCTCAAAATCCAACTCCACCGAATTCATTTCTGGGAAACTTAAACAGGGTGGTAGAAGAATAACTACATATACCCTCGTTCACCGAAATAGAAGACCTAAGAGAGGCAACACTTATGTTATTTCCAGAAATAGAGAACAAGTTGTACATCTTCAAATGCCACTAACACTGAAGAAATACTCCATAGACATACGCCCCCGATCAACAGATGGGTGGTGAAGATCGCAGTAGTGGTGACTCCCACAATCAAAACACTCCCTCTGGGGGTCAGGATCAGGAAATATCAAACACCTACCCATTCATGATGTATAGGAACTCTTCTTTAATAATCTGGAACATTAGGGGTGCTAATAATATGGCTTTTAGAAGGAATATGAAGGACCTTCCTAATACTCATACGCCTTGTATTTTGGCTTTGCTTGAAACAAAGATGGAGAGTCACAAATTTCTTAAGAATGAATACAATTTTTCTGGCATTATCGAAACACCTGATACTGGGAGATCAGGGGGAATTGTTATTATGTGGCATGAGGATCAAGTGAGGATCACTGGAATGAGGCAGACTTTTCAGGAGTTGCATGCAATGGTTGAGGTACTCCCAAACAAACATCCTTGGCTCATATATATAATTTATGCTAGCCCTAATTTAGCTCATCGAGATAATCTGTGGAATAATCTTAGGAACATTAAAAATAACTATGATGGTCCCTAGTTTGTAGGAAGGGATTTTAATGAGATTATGTGTCTGGCGGATAAGTGTGGAGGAAACCCTATTAGCTGGAATAGAGCTAATAGATTCATAAACTGTACTAATTAATGTGGATTGGCTTATTTAGGCATTAAAGATAGTCGTTATACGTGGTCTAATCATAGATTTGGTAGCGGTCTTATCCTAGAAAGATTAGATAGGTGTTTTGATAACCATCTTTGGATCCAGGCTTATCCGTGTAACGACCCGGATTCTTGAATCCGAATCGCCACCGGCGACGTTGACCTCTCAGAGGTTGCAGACAAGCCTCATCTTGCATTCATCAAATTCATCTAGTTAAATTTGAGGAAAAATTACAACTTTTTATATGTATGAAGTTTACTTAGACTTCATATAGTCATTACATATTTACATCATATACTAATCTCAACATAAGAGAACAACCATCTACCATAAAGAATCAATTTGAAACTGAAGATGAATATATCATAAATAGTTTGCCAAACACGGCCTTATTACAAAGCTTCGAAATGAAAGTACGAAAGAAAAGGGAAAACATCCACTAGCTATGTCTAAGACTAAGGCTAGACTAAAACTGTAGCATCCTCGAAATCATGAGGACCTATCAAATGGTTTGGAGAAACGCTGAAGTCCAAACCGTTGCAAGTGTCGTCAATCTGTCCTCTGACCTGCACCTATAAAAATAGAAATTAGTAGGGGGTTAGTACACCACTTGTACTAAGTATGGGTGTATTCACACATACACATAAAGCTATGCATGATCAATGAAAGCTCTTCCTAAGCAACATGCCATTTCTGGAAATTCTAGTCATTAGACTTTCCTAATTCGTTAGTTGTGAATTGTGGTATGAATATGATATATTTTAATGCATTCAAAGCACACAAATCATTTTATATATGATTACAAGACAATAGTATCATCAACATAATTTTAGAACAACTCGGGCGAAGATTTGAGATTTTGATCCTCTTAGGCCGAGAGCTCCTCTTTGTACACTTAGATTATTTTTCAGTCTTTTTCTTCTTCTTGTTGTGTAGTTCAATAACTCCTCTGGTCCTATGTTTTACTTACAAGTGCAATGATTCATTGTAGTCCCATACCCACAATGAATCAAGTAAGTAATTCAAGAGATTAAGGAAATGACTTAACTACAATTTGGGGCATGAATATATTTATAAGTCAATACTTATTGACTATACTCATTCTTTAGTTGATTGCATAATGTGCATAGTTCTTGGGGCATATCACTAAAGCTTATGATCTTGCTTTGGGCATGAATTCTTTATAAGCCAATCTTTATTGGATAAATACATTAGTTAATCATTTTGGATAAGCATATTTGAATTCATTATTGTCTTTGATATTTTCCTATTAAAGGAAGTCATTATAAACCAATTTTATTTGGCTTTGTTCATTCTCATGACATGAAGATTCATTATTAGCTATGCCATTTACTTATTGTAAACTTTATTGGACATGCTTTGACTATTCTTATAGCTAGTCATTCATTACACTATATATTCATTACATTTCATAAGCCATTCTCATTGATCATTCCATTGATTTCATTACTTTCATATTAGGGAAGTTATGGGTTATTTAGTTAACGTTTTCATGTTTTATATATTATACATTTCATATCTATGAGACCTTGGAATTGTGGATGTAGCATTAAAACATCTCAAGTGAGGGCCCAACATATGGGACCTCAACCCTAGGGCCTTCTTTAGCAAACACAGAGTCTGCATCATTCGTTCATTCGTACTTCACATTATTCATTTCATTCATTCGTACGCTGATGTAAACACCAGCTATACCTAGGATGAAGTTTAAGACTCTCATCGGGATGCTGAAGTGCAATGACCAAGAATGACCAAATGTCATTACTTGAATCTTATTTCACCTCCTGATTGTCTTGCACAAACACCTTCGGTATCGTTCATTTCTTTATCTTTCATACTTTGAGGAACTTCAACTTTAACCGACATAGATCATGTGAGCTCATGAAATCCGGTGTCTTCCCTACACCGAAAATAGGTGGAGTCACTGGCCAAGGTGAAACCAAAACATCCCTAGCTCGCTTAGGTGGAAAACCATTGTCTAGTTCCCTATGTTGGCAGGATAGTTCAAAGACTAGGAGATTTAGGGAGACCCATACCCACCTTGGTGGACAGTCTCATCTTATGAGAATTACGTGAACCTCTGTCCTTCTCGAAAGAATGCATCACCACTGATAACTAGCCTATCGGTGCTCAGTTTAAAGTTCCTATTTACATTCAACTCATACATCATCGAAGTTTGCTTCTAGCATGAGGTAGTCATAGCTCATTATATGATTTCTCATCTCTTCTTTATGTATTAAGTGTGAATTGTCCTTACACTTACATATAGAATGTGATTGAGATTTATTTACTCTTTTCATGAATTGTCATCCTTACTTTACATTGATGAAATTTGAATTATCCTTACATATCATCCTTACTTTACATTCATGAATGCGAATTGTCCTTACATATAATCCATAGGTGTTAATGAGACTAGTCTCACACATTCTAACACCTTCATTCGTGAGTACTCTTTTAACAAATAAGCTTTGGTGTAAGTAAGACTTGTCTCACTTCCTTTAATACCCCATTCTGGTCACTTACTTAATTTAGACCATTTAATTATGTTATAACTCACGTTACTTACTTACTTTATTGTAGTAGTTTCATATCACCATTTATGGACGATGAGCACTTCATTCAATGAGTTTCATGTGGTCATAGTTCATTCTTGTGGAGCATGTTGGGAGTTGTCCCAATGAATGTCATGCCCTTGGTTATGGATTCATTGATATTACTTTATAAGTGCTTAATATATACTTGATACTCTTGTTACACAAGAATTGGCATATGATTAGTATTGGCTCAAGATTTGGGTGTTAGACTAGCAAATTCATTCTTTTTGGCATAAGCCAATTTTACGTATGTTCATATTTAAATTGCCATATGTATGAACCTTTAGTCAATCTTTTAATCATTTACATAAGTTCCTAGCCATTAGCATATATTCATTTTGACGAAATAGAGTTAGCCAACTTTATTGGAACCAGATAGCCAACTTATTCAAGATATGATTTCATAGATGTCTTTGAGCCAATTCTTAGTTTATGGCTTTTAGTGTAACATTTTAAGAACATATTGGACAGCATCATATTAACATTTTATGCCTTTAGCATCTTCATAACATCACAACAACAGCAAGTCAACATTCATCCAAAGACACATAATTTACTTAACACATCACAGACTTAACTTAGCATATTATCGATCCTTAATTATCATAATAAGATTAACTTTACGCAATTACAAGTTCATAAATTCATTCGATACTCATCATTCAAGAACAATACATGTTAAGAACAGCCAGCACCACATACAAACAACATGATCGCTACCCTATTCAACATTGAAATCAAAAAGGATACTAGGGACAAGTAGTTCAACGAGAATGGGAACAACCCTAGTTTCAAGATCGTTGAATTCGTTGGAAAGAAAGTTCTCTTGGATAAAGAAGTCCAGGAGAGAAACCCATACCTTATGTAGAACTTAATCTACGAAGACCATCTTAAACGAAAACTTGGAGAAACCTTGAAATCGCCTAGTAGAATCAATGGAATTTTCTGTCTTTTTCTTGCGTTCGTTGCTTACTTTTTTACGTCCTTTTTTTCTATGAGTTTGAACGTGATTTTTAGGTTTAAGAACTTATCTTGAATTATACAACTTAGTTTTAATAAGTTAATTAATAAACTAATTAACCATTTACCAAAACGCCCCTCCTAAGTTGACTAAACATAGGAGAACATAACACCTAGTCAAATCTGGAAATTGGTGTTGACTATGATTTTGGTCAATATTTTGACTTTATATTAATTAATTAAATACTTTATATTAATTAATTTAGGGACCTAGAGTAAGTACTAAAGTACCGCTAAGTCATTGGAACCAAAATTAACTCTTTTGGACCATCCTAGGTTAAGTACTAGGATATTTCTTGAGTTGTACTAGGTTAGTGTAAGAATTTCGTTTTGATCATTTACACTAATTAATTAAATTGCTAATTTATTTAAGTAGGTGACCAAAGGTAATTAATAAAGTACCTTTAAGTCGTTAGGACCATAAACAATCTTTTGAACCATCCTAGGTTAGGTACTAGGTTGTCTTTTTCTTGTTTTAACCGAAATCTGGAAATTGCTTTGTGATTTCGGTTTTGCCCCTTTAAATTAATTAATTAAGTTTCTAAATTAATAAATTAAGTATCCTAGGGTAATTAATAAAGTATCCCTAGGTTTTTATGACCTTAACTAACTCTTTGGACCATCCTAGGTTAGGTACTAGATTGTCTTTTTCTTGTCTTAACCAAAATCTGGAAATTACTTTGTAATTTCAGTTTTGTCATTTTTAATTAATTAATTAAGCTGATAAATTAATTAATTAAGTAGCCTAGGGTAATTAATAAAGTATCCCTATGTTTTTAGGACCATAACCAACCTTTTGGACCATCCTAGGTTAGGTACTAAGTGGTGTCTTTAACTAGTTACTAGGTTAGTGTTACCAGGTTAAGTCTTAGGTTGTCGGGTGCACTAATTAGTTTATTTCGTTTGGTCCTAGGTTAGTTAGCTATTTAGGGCAGTATGTTAGAGTCTAGAATTTGTTAGGAAGTTAGTCCCCACATGGAGTGGTCCCTTGTGCACGTTTTCCCCCCTAACTACCCTAACCAAATTCGGTTAGGGTGGTCCCCTCTTGGCCGTATCTCCCCATGTGCTTGCACATGGGATGCTTGTACTTTCCTAACTAACTATTATTTATGGTTCCTTTGGGAATGTTTAATTATTGTCCCAAGGACCCTAACCATGTCCTTGGGCACTGCTTAATTTACATGATCATTTTAAATGGTCATGTGGGATGGTACTAGGCTTGACACTAGGATGCCTAGTACTTTGTGTGAAACTATTCTGAATGTATTTTCTTTTAGCTTAGGGTCTTCATTGTAGGTACAATTCTTAAACAAGATCATTAATATTAGAAAATTGGCTAACACCCCTTTAAGCCAATATTTCTAATATGCCCAATAGTTTGCTTATTTGGATATTATATAGAAATTGGCTAATACCCCTTAGAACAATTTTCTATACTACGCCCAATATTTCCCAATATTGGGCATTGGGATGCCTACGTATCCCCAATATGCATTATTAAGGTCCTATTGGGCTCTTCATTATACATGTGATTTTCTGTTACATTATCCCCCCTTAGGAACATTCGTCCCCGAATGACACTTATACGTCATTTAAACAAAGAGGGTGATTTCCAAAAGTTACTCTATCATGCTTAAACGTTTCTCTTTTGTGAATATCTGATTCACACTTATTTGGATAATGCATAACATTCAAGCTTATCTGAAGCTTCATATTTGAGATTGAGGAATTTCCTTCTCAATCACACTTAACTTAATGCACATCACAAATCATGCAACACAGAAAACATGCCTTTGCTACACAAAAACAACAACATAAAATAAGAACATAACTTCGTTTTAACTCACATAGTGCTATTATAAGACATACGATTAGTGACTGATAACACCAAATTGACTAAAACACTTAAACTTAGAGTTTCTTAAACAAAACTAGACTTAGGAAGAGTATATCTAACCTCAAGAACTGAACAAGTGAGGGTAACAGGATCTCATATCGACCTCGGCCTCCCATATTGCCCCCTCAACAAGGGTGGTTCCTCCATAACACCTTAACGGTGGCAAACTCTTTTTTCCTCAACCGTTTCACTTGGCGATCTAAAATTTCAAAGGAAATATCTTCGTAAGAAAGGTTCTCATTGGCTCCTAACCCCTTAGATAACATCTTGTTGGCCTTAAGATTTGAAACTATTTGGCTTGTTGGATTTGAACCACGCCCTTCTCATTTTAACCCAACTTTTTTGGAAACTGAAGCCTTACTAACCTGTTTCTATAGTCTATTACAGCATAACACTTATGAAGCAAATCCATGTCTAAGCCATATTCTTTAGTTGGTATGCAGCCAACTTATCCTTCTCCTCCTCATCAATACTCATAGTAGGCTTTTAGACATTACCATGCATTCACCTTCATGCGAACAACCACACTTACCATACATCTTTCGTCCACGTTGGGCATTTCCATTATGGCCCCTTCTTGGAAGGCTAGATCTTGAGTCTGGCGCCTTAGAACACTTGGCCATCCTAATTCTTGTGTGTATTCTTCTACGTGCTCACACAAGAAGGAAGTTAGATACTTAGAATGACACAAAGTGTCAAAGCTCTAGATAGCACGAAAAAGAGTAGAAGAAGGGAAAATTCCTAACATCATATAGTCTCTAAGTCATGATTGTGGCGCGCTTCACAACCATAAGTTAGAAACTACGTAACGTGATTGTTTTGAGCTTTAGTTCCTAGGTAATTTAACCTCATGCTCTGACACCAAGTTTGTAACGACCCAGATTCTTGAATTCGAATCGCCACCAGCGACGTTGACCTCTCAGAGATCACAGACAAGCCTCATCTTGCATTCATCACATTCATCTAGTTAATTTTGCAGAAAATTTAAAACTTTCTATATGTATGAAGTTTACTTAGACTTCATGTAGTCAATACATATTTACATCATATACTAAGATCAACATAAGAGAACAACCATCTATCATAAAGAATCAATTCGAAACTGAAGATGAATATATCATAAATAGTTTGGCAAACACAGCCTTATTACAAAGCTTCGAAATGAAAGTACGAAAGAAACTCTAGGGACAACATCCACTAGCTATGTCTAAGACTAAGGCTAGACTAAAACTGTAGCATCCTCGAAATCTTGAGGACCTATCAAATGGTTTGGAGAAACGCTGAAGTCCAAACCGTTGCAAGTGTCGTCAATCTGTCCTCTGACCTGACCTATAAAAATAGTAAATAGTAGGGGTTTAGTACACCACTTGTACTAAGTATGGGTGTATGCACACATACACATAAAGCTATGCATGATCAATGAAAGCACTTCCTAAGCAACATGCCATTTTTGGAAATTCTAGTCATTAGACTTTCCTAATTCGTTAGTTGTGAATTGTGGTATGAATATGATGTATTTTAATGCATTCAAAGAACACAACTCATTTTCTATATGATTACAATACATTAGTATTATCAACATAATTTTAGAACAACTCGGGCAAAGATTTGAGATTTTGATCATCTTAGGCCGAGAGCTCCTCTTTGTACACTTAGATTATTTTTCAGTCTTTTTCTTCTTCTTGTTGTATAGTTCAATAAATCCTTTGGTCCTATGTTTTACTTACAAGTGCAATGATTCCTTGTAGTCCCATAACCACAATGAATCAAGTAAGTAATTCAAGAGATTAAGAAAATGATTTAACTACAATTTGGGGCATGAATATATTTATAAGTCAATACTTATTGACTATACTCATTCTTTAGTTGATTCCATAATGTGCATAGTTCTTGGGGCATATCATTAAATCTTATGATCTTGCTTACTTTGGGCATGAATTCTTTATAAGCCAATCTTTATTGACTAAATACATTAGTTAATCATTTTGGATAAGCATATTTGAATTCATTATTGTCTTTGATATTTTCCTATTAAAGGAAGTCATTATAAGACAATTTTATTTGGCTTTGTTCATTCTCATGTCGTGAAGATTCATTATTAGCTATGCTCTTTACTTATTGTAAACTTCATTGGAAATGCTTTGACTATTCTTATAGCTAGTCATTCATTACACTATATATTCATTACATTTGATAAGCCATTCTCTATTGATCATTCCATTGATTTCATTACTATCATGTTAGGGAAGTTGTGGGTTATTTAGTTAACGTTTTCATGTTTTATATATTATACATTTCATATCTACGAGACCTTGGAATTGTGGATGTAGCATTAAGGCATCTCAAGTGAGGGCCCAACATATGGGACCTCAACCCGAGGATCTTCTTTAGCAAACACAGAGTCTGCTTCATTCGTTCATTCGTACTTCACATTATTCATTTCATTCATTCGTAGGCTGATGTAAACACCAGCTCTACCTAGGATGAAGTTTAAGACTCTCATCAGGATCCTGAAGTGCAATGACCAAGAATGACCTAATGTCATTACTTGAATCTTATTTCACCTCCTGATTGTCTTGCACAAACACCTTCGGTATCGTTCATTTCTTTATCTTTCATACTTTGAGGAACTTCAACTTTAACCGACATAGATCATGTGAGCTCATGAAATCCGGTGTCTTCCCTACACCGAAAATAGGTGGAGTCACTGGCCAAGGTGAAACCAAAACATCCCTAGCTCGCTTAGGTGGAAAACCATTGTCTAGTTCCCTATGTTGGTAGGATAGTTCAAAGACTAGGAGATTTAGGGAGACCCATACCCACCTTGGTGGACAGTCTCATCTCATGAGAATTACGTGAACCTCCGCCCTTCTCGAAAGAAGGCATCACCACTCATAACTAGCCTATCGGTGCTCAGTTTAAAGTTCCTATTTACATTCAACTCATACATCATTGAAGCTTGCTTCTAGCATGAGGTAGTCATAGCTCATTATATGATTTCTCATCTCTTCTTTATGTATTAAGTGTGAATTGTCCTTACACTTACATATAGAATGTGATTGAGATTTATTTACTCTTTTGATGACTTGTCATCCTTACTTTACATTGATGAAATGTGAATTGTCCTTACATATTATCCGTACTTTACATTGATGAATGTGAATTTTCCTTACATATCATCCATAGGTGTTAACGAGACTAATCTCACACATTTTTACACCTTCATTCGTTAGTATTCTTTTAACAAATTAGCTTTGGTGTAAGTAAGACTTGTCTCACTTCCTTTAACACCCCATTCTGGTCACTTACTTAATTTAGACCCCTTTAATTATGTTAGAACTCACGTTACTTACTTACTTTAGTGTAGTAGCTTCATATCACAGTTTATGGACGATGAGCACTTCATTCAATGAGTTTCATGTGTTCATAGTTCATTCTTGTGGAGCATGTTGGGAGTTGTCCCAATGAATGTCATGCCCTTGGTTATGGATTCATTGATATTACTTTAGAAGTGCTTAATATATACTTGATACTCTTACTACATAAGAATTGGCATATGATTAGTATTTGTTCAAGATTTGGGATGTTAGAATAGAAAATTCATTCTTTTTGGCATAAGCCAATTTTACGTATGTTCATATTTAAATTGCCATATGTATGAACCTTTAGCCAATCTTTTTATCATTTACGTAAGTTCCTAGCCGTTAGCATATATTCATTTTGATTAAATAGAGTTAGCCAACTTTATTGGAACCAGATAGCCAACTTATTCAAGATATGATTTCATAGATGTCTTTGAGCCAATTCTTAGTTTATGGCTTTTAGTGTAACGTTTTAAGAACATATTGGACAACATCATATTAACATTTGATGGCTTTAGCATCTTCATAACATCACAACAATAGCAAGTCAACATTCGTCCAAAGACACATAATTCACTTAACACATCACGGGTTTAACTTAGCATATTATCGATCCTTAATTATCATGATAAGATTAACTTTACGCAATTACAAGTTCATCAATTCATTCGATACTCATCATTCAAGAACAATACATGTTAAGAACAGCCAGCACCACATACCGACAACATGATCTCTACCCTATTCAACATTGAAATCGAAAAGGATACTAGGGACAAGGAGTTCGACGAGAACGGGAACAACCCTAGTTTCAAGATCATTGAATTCGTTTGAAAGAAAGTTCTCTTGGAGAAAGAAGTCGAGGAGAGAAACCCATACCTTATGTAGAACTTAATCTACGAAGACCATCTTGAACGAAAACTTGGAGAAACCTTGAAATCACCTAGTAGAATCAATGGAATTTTCTGTCTTTTTCTTGCGTTTGTTGCTTACTATTTTTGCGTCCTTTTTTTCTATGAGTTTGAACGTGATTTTTAGGTTTATGAAATTATCTTGAATTATACAACTTAGGTTTAATAAGTTAATTTAATAATCTAATTAACCAACTACCAAAACGCCCCTCCTAAGTTCACTAAACATAGGAGAACATAACATTTAGTCAAATCTGGAAATTGGTGTTGACTATGGTTTTGGTCAATATTTTGACTTTATATTAATTAATTAAATACTTAATTTAATTAATTTAGGGACCTAGGGTAAGTACTAAAGTACTCCTAAGTCATTGGAACCAAAATTAACTCTTTTGGACCATCCTAGGTTAAGTACTAGGATGTTTCTTGAGTTGTACTAGGTTAGTGTAAGAATTTCGTTTTGATCATTAAAACTAATTAATTAAATTGCTAATTTGATTAATTAGGTGACCTAAGGTAATTACTAAAGTAACCTTAATTCTTTAGGACCATAACCAATCCTTTGAATCATTCCAGGTTAGGTACTAGGTTGTCTTTTTCTTGTTTTAACCGAAATCTAGAAATTGCTTTGTGATTTCGGTTTTGCCCCTTTAAATTAATTAATTACGTTTCTAAATTAATTAATTAAGTAGCCTAGGGTAATTACTAAAGTATACGTAGGTTTTTTAGGACCTTAACTAACTCTTTGGACCATCCTAGGTTAGGTACTAGGTTGTCTTTTTCTTGTCTTAACCGAAATCTGGAAATTGCTTTGGAATTTCGGTTTTGTCATTTTAAATTAATTAATTAAGCTGATAAATTAATTAATTAAGTAGCCTAGGGTAATTACTAAAGTATCCCTTAGTTTTTAGGACCATAACCAACCTTTTGGACCATCCTAGGTTAGGTACTAGGTGGTCTCTTTAACTAGTTACTAGGTTAGTGTCACCCGGTTAAGTCTTAGGTTGTCGGGTGCACTAATTAGTTTATTTCGTTTGGTCCTAGTTTAGTTAGCTATTTAGGGCAGTATGTTAGAGTCTAGAATTAGTTAGGAAGTTGGGCCCCACATGGAGTGGTCCCTTGTGCACGTTTTCCCCCCTAACTACCCTAACCAAATTCGGTTAGGGTGGTCCCCTCTTGGCCGTATCTCCCCACGTGCTTGCACATGGGATGCATGTACTTTCCTAACTAACTATTATTTGTGGTTCCTTTGGGAATGTTTAATTATTGTCCCAAGGACCCTCACCATGTCCATGGGCACTGCTTAATTTACATGATCATTTTAAATGGTCATGTGGGATGTACTAGGCGTGACACTAGGATGCCTAGTACTTTGTGTGAAACTATTCTGAACGGATTTTCTTTTAGCTTAGGGTGTTCATTGTAGGTACAATTCTTAAACAAGCTCATTAATGTTAGAAAATTGGCTAACACCCCTTTAAGCCAATATTTCTAATATGCCCAATATTTTGCTTATTTGGGTATTATATAGAAATTGGCTAATACCCCTTAGCCAATTTTCTATACTACGCCCAATATTTATCAATATTGGGCTTTGAGATACCTACGTATCCCCAATACACATTCTTAAAGTTCTATTGGGCTCTTCACTAGACAAGTGATTTTCCGGAATGTTACAATCCAAATACTTCTATTACTCATCTTCCCCGTAATTACTATGATCACTCTCCCTTGCTTATTAGACTTTATAATTGTGACCGCCATAATAATAATAAACCTTTTCGACTAGAAAACTATTGGTACTCTCACCAAGATTTTAAATCTATTGTCTCTGAATGTTGGCTCAATAGAGATCATACCTCAGCTTATCTTACTTTTGCACCTAGAGTCGAGGATTGGAGCAAAATCACTTTTGGGGACTTTAGGAAAAAGAAAAATCACGTTCTAGCTAGGCTTTAGACTATTCATAGCAGCCCCTCCTATGGTGTAAATATTTTTTTTCAAAATCTAGGTACCCAACTTACTGAGGAATATAACAATCTCCTCAAGATTGAAGAAGACCATTGGCGTATGGGCTCCCGCATCAATTGGATCAATGATGGAGATTCCAGTACTAAGTTTTATCATATCTCCGTCCTTAACCGTAGACGTAGGAATAATATCTCTTTCTTTAAAGATGATACTGGATCTTGGATCTCTAGTCATTCTAGTATCTTGAACCACACCTCAAATTATTTTCGAAAGTTTTTTACTACATCGCACTGCCAGACCCTCCTCCATAATCAACATTTTAATAACACTTCCTTCCACAACGTCGATATGTCTCCTCTCGGCTATCCCCTCCAGAATCATGAAATCATTAAGGCGGTTTACTCCTTTAAACCTTTCAAGTCTCCTGGACCTGATAGCCTTCATCCCTATATTTGTCAAGAACATTGGGAAATAGTGGGTAGTTCCGTCATTGAAACCTGTCATTTGATTTTTGAAAATGCTTCTATGCCTCTTAACTTAAATACTATCTACCTTTGTCTTATTCAAAAAATTCCCAATGAAAATCATTTAAAGAATTTTAGGACCATTGGTCTGTGCAATACTATATATAAAATTGTGCCAAAGTCATTGCTAATCGTATGAAACCCCTTCTATATATTCTTATAGGCCATTGTAAAAGTATTTTTCTTAATGGAATGAGACCTATGAATAATGCTATTATTATTAAGGAAGTAATTCAATATCTTAAATTTCGAAGAGGAAAAGGGGTAGTTTTGTCCTTAAGATTTATCTCGAGAAGGAGTTTGATAAACTTGAATGGTCTTTTATTCATGAAACCCTCAATTCTTCAAATTCCCTAATAGTATTAGGATGCTTATTATGAGTTGTATTTCAACTAGTTCCATCTCTATTCTAGTTAATGGGTCAAAGACTGAGTTTTTTAGCCCTTCTATGGGTTATCCGTCAAGGCGACCCGATGTCTCCCTATATATTTGTTCTTTGTATGGAAATGTTGTCTGTCCATATTAATTACCAAGTTAGCATGGGAATCTGGGAGACGATCCATCTTAGCTCTATATCCCCTCCTCTCTCGCATATTTTTTACGCTGATGACCTTACCCTCGTGTCAAGAGCTCATATTAAGAGTGTTGACAGCATTCACAACTCTCTAAATTGTTTCTTCTCTCTATCAGGACAAACCATTAATAACTCCAAATCTAGAATCATTTTTTCGAACTCTTGTACTTCTATGTTTATTTCTTATGCAACCTCTACTCTAGGGATTCAGCAATCCTCCTACTTGGGGAAGTACCTGGGATTCCCAATTCTTTCTTGCGCCCCCAAACGCGCTGGTTTTAACTACATTCTGGAAAACATTCGGTCTAGGTTAGCTAATTGGAAAACTGATCTCCTCAATCCTGCTGGACGAGTTGTTCTGATCAAAGCTACCTTGAACACTATTACTAACTATGCGATTCAAATTTTCAAGCTACCAAATTTTACCCTTAGAGCCATTGACAAAGCTCATCGAGACTTCCTATGGGGCTCGATTGAAACAAGGAAAAATTTCACTATCTTAGTCGGGACATTGTCACTATACCAAAGTCGGTTAATAATAAATCTTCCCTAGCAGGCCTTGCGTGGAGACTTTTCTCAAACCCAAACCACCTTTGGGCCAGCTGTCTCATAAAGAAATATGCTGGACATTCTAATAAATATTGCAAATCTCCGATTGCAAAGAACATTAGGTATGGTTGGGATATTTGTAAGGAAGGTCTTTTCTTGAACCCAGTCAATGGAAATCATAGTAACATTTGGAATTTTAATTGTATCCCTCAAAACTGTAATCTTAGATCTATAAATTCATGGTCCCATTCACCATTTTGATATTAATACAACTATCAGCGATAGCTATATCAACAATGCTTAAAATTTTGAAGGTTGAACCTTTATGTTCTTAGAAGACATTAAAGAAAAAAATCTCTTCTGTCGTCTTCATGAAAGATTGAAACAAATATGATTTCCCCTCTTGGTCCTTAAATAACAACGGTTTATTCACTACCTCCTTTGTTTACAACATCGTTTCTCCTACACTTGCAACCTTTGAGGACTGAACTTGGATCTAGGAAATTCCTACACTTAGTAAGATTAGTTTTTTTCTGTGGCTTTGCTTTCAGAATCAACTTCCCACGAACTCTTTTCTACATAGACTAACATTACCTCATCCCCTATTTGCAACATCTGTCATCTTGAGGAGGAGAACATTTATCATATTTTCTTTAGTTGAACTGTTGCCACTGTCTTCTTGTCGGAGCTCCATGTTAACCATTGGCCTCCTACTAGTTCTTGGCTATTGAATTTCCGATCCATGCATCATACCTTTGACAACTCTCTCCTATTTTGGGATGTTCTTTATCCTTTTTCTCTTTGGCATATCTGGCTTAATAGGAATC
Source organism: Solanum sitiens (assembly GCA_016801875.1). Classification (NCBI taxonomy): domain Eukaryota; kingdom Viridiplantae; phylum Streptophyta; class Magnoliopsida; order Solanales; family Solanaceae; genus Solanum; species Solanum sitiens. The sequence continues at coordinate 138,604 of JABWTJ010000788.1, forward strand.
ATAATATCATCAACAAGTGTGCCAGACCCATTAACATTGCCAATCTTGTGGCCCGGGTTCTCGAATTTAAATATACAGTGAATACTACCAGTAGTAGTACCAGCTAAGTTGACATTAGAATTAAGTGGTTACCTTCCTCGATTCCGGGTATCAAGCTTAATGTTGATGGATCGTATAATAAAAACTCAAATTTTAATGGTATTGGTGGTGTTTTTCGTGATAATTGTGGGAATTGGATCGCTGGTTTCTACAAAAGATGTAAAGGTGTTAATCATACTCATATGGAACTCCAAGCTTTCCTTCAAGTATTAGAGGTGGCTATTGCTCATGAACTAACAGTAACAGAGGTTGAAACGGATGCTACAGAGATAATAAAACAAATTCAGCACCCATTTCTTCTCTTCTCTAATATTGTTAATAATTGCACGTATACACCGAGGAGTCTGGGGAATCCCCAGATCCGGCATAATTTGCGTGAAGGTAACACATTGGATCATATGCTAGCAAGTGAAGGACAAAGGAGAGCCACTTCAGATGAGGTAAAGTTTTTGATGGAACCTCCACCATGGGCTATGAGTAGAGGTGTCAAAATGGGCTGGCCCAACCCAACCCAACCCAACCCTAATGGGCTAGAGAGTTAAATGGGTTGGGGCTGGCTGGCCCTTTTAATTTAAGGACCAATAAAATAACGGCCCAACCCAACCCTAAGCGGGCCACGCGTTGGGACAGGTTGACCCTTCAACCAAAAAATGAACAATATTACTCTCTTAGAAAGGGTATCAAATGTTGACGCCTATGAACACGACATCAATTCATTAAGAATTCATTTATAAATCACACACTTCGAAGAATACTTACAAAAATACATTTATGAATCACACACTTTGGTGAATACTTACAAAAATACATAATAGCCAAAGTAAGATTAAACGGATAAATGTTGATCATTCCATCATTTTTCCCACAAAAAATGAGCTGGTTTAAAAGATTTCCAGCAACATAAGGCAGCCTAAATACTTAACAAATCTAAATTTCTAAATATTACATGACTCATTAATTAATGTTTTATAACTCCGCTTCTACTTCCACCATCGATGACATTTGAATCAACAATGTGATATTATTTCCTTAAGAAGTTCATCTTCATCTACAGTTCACATGCAAGATGATATTGCAAAATACTTGATTTTTTATTTTTTAAAATATTTATTCATAAAATCTTTACAAATAAAACACTATTAAAAATATATATAAAAATATTTTAAAATATTAATAGCCCACAGGCTGGCCTCTGAGGCTTGCGGGTTGGGCCTAAGAGGCTAACGGGACAAATGGGGCGGGCTAAAAAGCCTCGTTTGTAAATGGGCCAAAAATATTAAGCTCAACCCCACTTATTTCAAGGGTTGGGTTGGGATGGCCTCGCGGGCCAAGCCCATTTTGACGGCCTAGCTATGAGCGGCTTATATAATGACTCTTTTGGAAGATATTCTACTAGGAACTCTAGCATTTTGTACTGTAATAATCTAGATAAACTTTGTAATCTTAGTATTTTAAATTCCAGACTAGTACAGGATGAGGAAGAACTCTTAAACATACCTCATCCACTTGCATCTTTAGAAGCTACTACTATGCCTCATCTCATAGAGATAGAAGGGGTTAGTAACCCTTTGTAATGGCTAGTTTGTGATATAAATAAAGGCCTTTTTAACAAAGAAATAAAAATAAATTAAATTATGTGAGTCTTATTTCCAACTCCACTAAGTTTGTCTCATTTAGAGTTTTGAGTAAAAAAATATGATTGTTTTACTAGATACTACCACAATAGAGTTTTCAAATTCAGTAACTACGGATCGAATCTACGAGTCATAAATCAAAGTAAGACCCGTACTATTCACTCATGGAAAAACTTATGGAAGTCATATTTTGGGTCCAATTCTTACGGATCCACTTATGGGTTGTTGAAGCATCTACATGCCATAATTTAGGCCCGTAGAATGAATTTTTGATCATGTTTTTAAGCCTGATTTCCACGGATCTAATTACGGATCATAGAATCAATTACGCAACGTAATTTGGGCCCATAGAATGAACTTTAGAAACTCAAAATTTCAACCTAACTTCGACGAATGGGATCTACGACCCATAGATCAAACCATAGACCGTAGATGGCCTCATGGAAGGTTTCCGAAAGTTTTTTTCTTGGGGTTTCTTTATCAGTTTCGCAGTTTTCCAAGTCTAAGCCACGATATTGCGCATATCCTAATAGGTTTTTCAATCTTAAGACTTAGCTCTTATAGTTTTAACTCGATTAAAGTGATAAACAACTTTAAGTAAGGATGAAGCTACGATATTCAAACATATTTTTCAAGTTTCATCAAGAATGTTGTTCTTCCATGTATTTGAGAACAATTGAAAAGTGTTCTTTTTAAGGGAACACTAATCTTTGAAAATTCATTATTTTGTATTGCGATACGTATTGCTAATTTAATAAAAGCATAAATAGTTCTAAAAGAAGTTTCAGTTAGTAAAGTAAAGATCATTTTTTCCCTAAAAGGGTCTTTTGAGTATTAACTTGAAACAAGTGAGTATTATTATTTGAAAATTAATTTGCATATTTTAAGAGTATTATTAGGCACTGATTAAGGTAAGAGTTAGTACAACTCAAATCCAACAAAATGTGCCGCAAACATAAATAAGATCATACCAAAATTTGGACGACTTCTCACCAGCTCTAGAAGGATTTTTGTAGATCCATTAGTTAACTTGCGTCCTATAACCCGACAAGGTATAGAGCAGTTCTAGCAATGTAGAGAAGATGTTGTATTATCAACATGCTCATAGCGATGATTGTCGGTAGAGAAACTCCCACAAAAATTAATGTAGATTATTTTAATATTTACTATCATTACATGTCTATTATAAAGCTTTTTAATTATCTCATTCATATTCATGCTTTATTTCAGTTGAGTTACTTTTAGTCTTTCATTTCATTCAACTATCTATTTCCTTTATATTTATTACGTACTGTACATTGTACTGACATCATTTGACGCTGCATAGTTTTGTTATACAGATAATCAGGATCATCAATATTTGCTTTGTTGAGATCACATCGCCCACTCATTATCTTTTGGTGCGGCTGCCTTGCTTATGGAGGACTCCAGTTTTATTGATTAGTAGTAGTGTTTGTAGGTTGTCATGGTCTTGTTCACACAACTATTTTTAGAAAGTATACGCTTCATAGATAGACAAAATTAGAGAGGCATTTCAGTTTCTTTTCAGATATTTTAACAAACTTTTTGTCATTCATACTCGGTATTGTAACACCCCAAATTTTTTTGAACTAACACCCGAACCATCCTTCGTGGAGAGTAGTATTTTACCAAGGAATTTAAAACTTGTTACGTATTAAGGATGGGTCACTAGATATAGAACGTCGAGTTCCATAAAAGAATTAAAGAAAACTCATTCAAGTCATTCCTAGGTTCTTTTAAATTTTTGGTCAACTTAAAACGATCATAACTTTCCGTACAAGATGAGTTGGGAGACCCACAAAATATCAAATAAAAGATATTTATGTCCTCTTTTCAACTTTATCAAGTTCGCTAATTATTGAGCTCGTATGAGGGAGATATGCCTTTTTAAAGTCAGGTTGTCTATTTAGGAGGTTACTAAAAAATAGGAGGGGTATTTAGTCTTTTCCTTACCCCCACATATTTTAAACGTGAGTTACACCCAATTAAGGGTTTGGAATGATTACAATCATTTTCATTCATCCCCAAAAGCATTTAGGATTTTAGAGACAAGATTCAAGAGGAGAAAAATTTCAAAGTTTCAAGCGTTCGTTCGAGAAATTCAAGATTTCACTAAGAACCTAGTTCTTTGAGGTATGTAAGATTCTGTAGTGTTGGGTTTGTTCACCCTCACACTAATGATGAGTTTATTTTGTGAATTTATCCATAAATATTGAGCAATTCAATTTCTTGATGTGTTCCCCGCTTGTTCAAGGCACCTTTTGTTTAAAACATCTACATTGCTATTTGCCTGTCCCTTTTCGATCCATGATAACTATCACCAAATATTGAATCCTCATTATAATCTAGGTATTCCTCCACTTCAAGTTGAATAGTAAGTAAATCTGTACCCCAGACTATTCTTTACTTCCCCCGTAGTGGAGAAGGTTCTTTTGCATCATCTTCGAGGCAAGCGAATGATAATCCTTGAGCTATAGTTCTTGACTCTGTCTCTCCGTCATTCCTAAGTCCTTAGCTTAGTTTAGTCAATGTCTTAGTATGAAAAAATAAAAATCCTTCATCTTATTTGATATTTTAAGCTCTTTATGAGATAATGATGATATTGTTAGTGAAGTTTCTTTATCGATCATGTTTTGATGTAAGATTCTACACGGGTCAACTTTGACAACCATATATTTTAAAATATAAAAAGATACGTGGACCATAACCTATCAAATTAATTATATTTGAATCTACTTGTCACGACCGGGTAGTGCCCTCTAGACGTAATCGGCGTCTTCGTCCTCGAAGAGGACCTGTACTAGCCCTTAGCATTCGTCATAACATATCATATGCCAAAAATGCGGAAAAATAAAAACTTTTATATTGTGAAGTATAATTAGACTTCTCACATATCATATATGGAGTTTACATAGACTACTCGCTTATTGAAGTTTACATAAACTTCTCATTTAGGCAATATAACCAAATCATAAGAAATAGTCTAATACTTTGTTTCACATTAAACCATCTAAAGAGAATTACAATACTTGGGCATAGACCTTACTTCAATAAAATGTGCAACATATAGCCTTACAACATTAGTCTCAAATGATAAAGGAAGTAACAAGTGTCTTTAGACATAACAACATCATAGCTAGAATAGAGAAATGGTAACATCCCCAAACTTGAGGACCTACCAATAACTTGGGAAATATTTCCAAGTCTTCTTGAAAAGTGGCCTTTTGTACTTCAATAGCCCGAACCTACACTGTTTGGCAAAAGAGAAAGAATATGGGTTAGTACAAACCACATGTACTAAGTATGGAAACATATGCACATAAAACGATCGAAATCATGCTTAAAAGGACGTTTAGTTCAAAAACATGCTAAGTCACTTTGAAAAGACTTTATGCACATACAAGAGCATATACAAGTTAATAGGCATCAAATCACTTAAGACAAGTTCATATCCAATACAATACCAACATCATCAATAAGGCCATATAAACATTTATAGCATCATATAAAAGTCATATCAACATGAATAACTCCAACATAATGTCATAACAACAATTCATGTATAAGAGTTCATAACATCAAAGGATATAAGACCCTTACTCACAATACCATCCAAAGCCTACAAGTGCAATGCTTATGTGAAGCCCCAGAACCCCACATAATCAAGTAAACCAAGCAAGAGACTATAAGCAATGTCTACATTTCATACATCTTCATATCATGCGTATTCATCACCATATATATCAACTTAGACCAATATCTTGTTCATCAATGAAACTAACATCATATAGAATCATCAACATGTAAAGTCAACATATGCATTTCATTCAGATCATAGGTACATAAGAACAACCTCCTAGGACTCCCCTCAAGGTCAACTTGTGCAATGTATAGATAGAGTCCCATAACCCTACCTACACTAAGTATAGCCCCTTAAGTCACCCTAGTTAGTGTTCACTTTTTTACTTTCATTCATTCATTTTACTTTCAGGAACAATCGCCTTAACTGAAAATAGACCACGTGAGCTAAACATGGAATCCGGTGTCATGAAACCCTACACCAAAAGAAGGTGGTATACTTGCAAAGGTAGAACCAAAACATGAACATAGAATTCTAGGTGGATCCATTAGATAGTATTCCTATGGGGGCAACATAGTTAAAGAACTAGGAGATATGTATTGAACCAAGTATATGCCCATTAGCATTGGAGTCCTCATCTCATGACAATCATTGTGAACCTACCTTCTCAAATTGGGAAGGGACACCTCTCATTTCTAGTTCGCTCGGTGCTAAGCTAAAGTCCCTTTTTGAAATGTCTTTAAGCTTTTCTTAATCATCATATTTTAATATAAGCCATATGAGACTAACCCCTTGTATAATCATGTCATTAGCTTATTAGGTATTCAATGATAATTTCCTTTCATAACAACCCTTCATTTGTGAGATCAACACATCATAGTCATATCATAGTAAGGCACACAATTGATTCATATTCAACCTTGTATCATCATTACCCTTAACATGATCTCGTAATTCAACATTATTCATAACATGCCATCACATTCATAATATCATCATCTTCTTAATCTATTCACATATAATACTTCAATTGAACATCATCATCATGTATAAACCATCATCATTGAAGTAAAGAACTCATAATCATAAAATCTTACCAAATACCCTCCATAATCCTCCTTCAAGATCTTACCATCAATACAACAATATTCATCCATCAATTCACATAATAAAATCATATAATAGTAATATATACAAGACATAAGTCAATTGTATCTCACTAATCAAATCAACCTCAATTCATAACCTAGGATTAGGGAAAAGGGTTCAATAATGGATTCTTTCATTGAACTAGGTCAAAGACTAAGAATTAAAAAAATAACTCATACACAATCATAATCTATCAATAATAATAAAAGGAAATGAACATCAAATCAATTTGAAAGATCATTCACGAAACTGAAAAAAAAAACATTTTTTAGACATCATTGGAAACCAATTTTGAAGAGTCTCTTGGGGAAAGAGATCCCAAGAGTGAATATATTCCATACCTTAGGATTCCTTGAAGAATGATGGAGATAAAAGTGAGTCTTGGAGCCCTAGAGAAGGTTGAACCTTGATATTCAATGGTGGGTCTTGAAATAGAGAGAGAAAGTATAGAAAAGTTGGACAGAATTGGGTTTGGGAATAATGGGGTGTTAAGTTGGTTTAAGACTTAGGGTAACTTATATAGTCCTTTAACTAACTTAATTAACCACCACTTAACCCTTAATTAATCACTTAACTAATTAACCAACTAACCTACTTAAACTAAAATTTACCAATAAAGTCGACCATCAAACGTCGGTTGCCCGTCTTTGCCTCGTCGACCCATTGATGACCCAGTCCTGTCACTCCATCGTTTATGACAGAGAGGGGGTCTTCCAAGCCATTTTTGGAAATATCTGTGTCTTCACCAATGACCACCATCGTCAACTCGTCGTTTGGTTAATCGACTGCCACTGTCCAAAGACAGCTTTTAGGGTCCAAACGCAAGGGTCCTCTCCAAGGACCCTTAGGTGGTCATTAGGGAGTCGTACCCGGACGTTTTGACCCTAAACACACTCTACTACATGTTTAACACTTTTTAGCAAATTTGACTAAATTCCAACTCTTAAAACCTCTTGAAATATGCCAAGGCACACTATTTACATTTCACAATTCTCCGGACGTCATGGTTGTTTCTTAACGTTTTTACTCTAACACTTCCTAATTAATTTCAACACATTTGTTTAGTATTAGAAACAATGTTTAAGTCTTATTTCATCATGTTAGGATCTAGACTTGGCCATGGATTTTCGGAGTGTTACATTCAAATGCAACCAATCTTGCGTCAATCCAATTTCTTAATAAAAAGTTATGACCATTTTATTAACCTGATATAGAGTTGTTATGAATTAGCCGATGATAAACATTAAGAATGGTCGTTTTTGTCTTTTTACCTCCAAGAAAACCCTAAACAAATTTCTTTACTAATGAAAGGCTATAAACAATCAGATTCAATTTTAATCGATTATTTTTTCTCTCTCAAACTCTAGGGAAAAAACCCTAAGGAAAAAATCAAAGTAGAAGACTACCTTCAAGATTGTTTTCAATATTTTTCAGTATTTTTCAATATTCTTCTTCAAGGTAAGTCTTTATCCAATAATTCCATTTTTTTCAACTCAAATTCCTCCATTAATGAAAATCATAACTTTTGGCCATAGATATTTCAAGAAACTAATTCAAGAATCTCAAGAAAGGTTTTCTTGATCGTTTATCGTCAAGCTAGGGTTTCAAGGATTCTAATCATGTTTTTCTTCAGGATTCTTCAAGAACCTTGTTCTTCAAGATTCATCAAGAATCTTGTTCTTCCAGGTATGTAATGTTCTCATAGTGTTTGACTAGTTTGTTCTCACTTCCTATATCTACTTTCAAATCAATAAAAGAGACATCTAGGATTCTACCCCTACATTTTAGTATTCTTGAGATAAGTTGATTTTGAGTTCATGTTTATTTTAAAATTTTTATTTTTACTTATGGATTTGTTATATTTTTATTGAGATCCTTGAGTTTATTTGTTCATGTCTATCATTCAGCATGAACCTTTTTTGAGTTATAAATCGTGAGAGGTTTTTCAAAGCCAACACTTGAGTTTTAAACTGAGTTTTGATGTAATAAGTATGATAATGAGAAGAGTGTATACATGAGTTCCATATTGTTATTTAGACCCTTGAGTTGAGTCATACATGCCCATAAAATTTGGGATCTTCAATTTCTAAGTCATGAGTGTTCAGTTCCTAATAATTTTGGGATTATATTCCTAATCATGGGGTAACTAAATGTTACCCATGAAGGTCGTTGAGTTGAGTAGTTCATGCCCATAATTTTGTATGAACCCGATAAGTCGAGCAGTCTTAAGATGAGAGGTATCATTAAGTTCTTGAGCTGAATAGTTCATGCCCATAATTCTGTATGAACCCTTCGAGTTGAGCATTCTTCATATGAGTAATATCATTGACTCCTTGAGTTTTGAAATTGTTGAGTTCCAAGTATTGAGTTCTATGCATGGTTATTGAAAACCTCGAATTGAGTCGTTCACGTCCATAATTAGGCATGAACCCTATTTTAAGAAGTTTTTCTACAAATTATTTTAAAACTTGTTTTAAAGACTTCAGTATTGAGTTTAGGAAGAGTAGAGTTGAGTTCATTTTCTTTAATATTATATATGAGAAATAAGTATTCGCAAGAGTAAATGTTTTTACATTTAAGATGAGAGGAAATTTGAGATTTCCAAAAGAGTTTTGAGCAGCTTGAGTACCATCTCTTTTAATAGAATGATTTTTGAGTAATAATCTCAAACACAAAAAGAGTTATGTTTTAAACATATGAGCTAGTTATATTTTAGGAGTAGTATTGAGCACTGATATGGAGGAGAGTTCAGAAGACTCACAACCCAAATTGTAACACTCCGAAAGTCCTATGAACTAGACTAGAGCCTCACCTATATAATAATGATTAGAATGATGTTTACAGACCTAGAAAAACATAATATAGTTGATTTAGAAGTATTAGAGCCTAAATGTAAAAAGAAAACCCTGACGTCCGGAAACTAGCGAAATTGAACTAGTAGACGTCCTTGTGTTTTGTGAAGGTTTGCGAGAGTCGTATGGAGTCTAAAACTTATAAAATTACTTTAAATAGGTAAAATAATATTTACAGGGTCATAACGTCCAGTCACGAATCTCAAGGACCACCCGAAGGATCCTTGAGGAGGACCGAACATTGGTAAGCAGGCTGCCAAAGTAGCCTGCGTGCAACCAAGATTTGAAGGTTGTCACGCGTTGCACAACCAGCACTTGGCAGGAAAAAAGGGACTCTCGATGAGGGACCTTCACGAGGCTCAGTGCCTCAACCCGGATTTTAGAATAAGAATTTGGAACTGCCCCCGCGACGCGCAGTCACTTTCCAAATTCGTTCGCGTCGCTTTTAAGTCAATTTGACTTCACAAAAGGACCCAATTAAGTGAGGGGTATTTTGGGTAATTTAGGGGGTGACTATATATTGATTTAGGGTCAGTTTTAAGTCATTTTTACCCACCCAAATCAATTCCCCATATAACTCTCACGTTTCACTAAATTCTCTCTAACTCAACCTCCATTGAAGAGCATAGAAAGCTTGGAGAAGCAGACCAAATTCTCAACTTTTTTCTCAAATTTGTGGATTTAGTATTCATTAAGGTATGTATTATTCACTCTTGGGTTCACTTTCCCCAAGAGGTCCACTCAAAGTTGATTTCTAAATCACCAAATTGCAAGGGTTTTTCTCTACAAATGGGTTTTTTTCTAAACTTGAAATTGATGATTAATTATGATGAATTGTTACTACCTATGACTAATTAAGTAAAAATTCTCGAGTAATGATGTTGATCAATGGGAATTTTGTGTGATCCATGTACTTTCCCCAATTTCCCCATGTCTTGGATCTCGCTTATGAATTGATTGCTAGACTTGTGTTAACTATGTTGTTCCATTTATGGACTACCTATTGTCATGTATTGTTGGGATTGGATCTAATTCTTGGATGAATTAATGGATGAACCTTTTTTCGTAACCCTAGATAAGAATTGTACTTGTAGATGATTAGGGTTGTTGGATTTGATTATGTTATTGTTTGATTCACTATAGTATGATAATGATGAGTGGATCAATAAATAATTGTGATGAATTGAGGGTATGATCTTTAAGAAGGTTTTCGAGGCTAATTGGTAAGACCTTTATGATTATGAGTTTTTTGCGTCAATGATGATGTTCAATTGAAGTATTATATGTGATTGGATTAAGAAGATGATGATATGATTAATACGACGAAATGTCTTGACTATGTGAATTGTGAGATCATGTTAAGGGTATGATGATACAGGTTTGAATATGAATCACTTGTGTGCCTTACTAGGATAAGTTGATCTCACAAATGAATGGTTGTTATGGAAGGAAATTCTCATGCAATACCTAATGAGATAATGACTTGATATACAACGGGTTAGTCTCCTATGGCCTATACTAAGATATGATGATTAAGAGAGGCTTAAATACATTTCAAAAAGAGACTTTACCTTAGCACCGAGTGAACTTGAAAACGAGAGGTGTTGACACCCTATAAAAGGGAGATTCACCAAATGTTCTCATGAAATGAGGACTCCAATGCTAATGGGCATACAGAGGGTTCAAGACATATCTCCTAGTTCTTTAACTATGTTGCTTCCATAGGAATACTAGCTAGTTGATCTACCTATAATTCTATGTTCATGTTTTGGTTCCACCTTGGCAAGTAGACCACATTCTTTCGGTGTAGGATTTCATGACACTGGTTCCATGTTTAGCTCACATGGTCCTTTGTCGTTTAGGTCAATGGTTCCTGAAAGTAAAATAAAAGTGATCAAGTGAACACTAACTAGGGTGACTTAAGGGGTTCTACTTAGTGTAGGTAGGGGTATGAGACTCTACTTATACATGGCACAAGGTGACAAGGTGACCTTGAGGGAAGTCCTACGAGGTTGTTCTTATGTACTTATGATATGAATGAAATGTTTATGATGACTTTACATGTTGATGATTCTATATGATGTTAGTTTCATTGATGAACATGCTATTGATCTAGGTTGATTTACATGATTATGAGGATGCATGATATGAAGGTATATGAAATGTAGGCAATGCTCATGATCCTTTGCTTGGTTTACTTAATTATGTGGGGTTGTGTGGCTTCACATAAGCATTGAACTTGTAGGCTTGGGAATGGGTTGTGAGTAAGTGTCTTATATGTTATGATGTTATGAACTCTTGTACATGAATTGTTGTTATGACATTGTGTTGGAGTTATTCATGTTTATATGATCTTAATATGATGCCAATCATGTTGATATGACTTTATGTTGACAATATCCATGTTGACTTGACTTTATGATGATATTAGTCTTGTGTTGAATATGCACTTGTCTTTAGTAATTTTTTGTCTATTGGCTTGTATATGTTTTTAATTGTGCATAAAGGCTTTCAAAAGTAACTTCGCATGGTTTTGAACTAAATGTTCTTTTGAGTATGATTTCAAATTGTTTATTGCATATCTCCATACTTAGTACATGTGGGTTGTACAAACCCATATTTTTTCCATTTCTACAAATATGTAGGTTCGGGCCATTGAAGTATCAAGGTCGCTTTTCAAGAAGACTTGGACTTTCCCCAATTTTTTGGTAGGTCCTCCAGTTCGAGGATGGTGCCATTTGTTCTACCTTAGTTGTATTGCTATTATCTAAAGCCATTCATTTCTTCCCTATTCATGAAGATATTTGTTGTGAGCCCTATGTGGCAATATGGATTTGTATAAGGGCTATGCCCGAATATTGTACTTCGTTTTAGATTGTTTAATGTAAAACCAAGTGTCAGACTAATTCTTATGTATTGGTTATGTGACTAAACAATAAGCCTATGTAAGCTTCACTAAGTGAGGAGACTATTTAAACTCCATATATGATATGTGAGAGGTCTATGTATACCTCAATATGTAAAAAAGTCTTAATTTTCCGCATTTTTGACCTATGAATTGTTATGACGAATGCTAAGGGCTAGTCAAAGTTCTCCTCGAGGACGACAACACCGGTTACATCTAGGGGGTTCTCCCCGGTCTTGACACCGATAAACCATGTAACCAACATGGGTAGAAAGGGTCATAATTTTTAGATTATTTTTTAATTCTTTTTAGCATAGACTAGTGGATCCACTTATTAGAAGGTTGTATAAGAAATTTTTTGCAGCATCGGTGAGATGTTGTATCATCACATAACTCATAGTGATGTTTGTTGGTTAGTGAATATACCAGGGAGTTATTTTGTATTTTTATATACAAATTGAGTTATTATTATATTCTTCAATACAATTGAGTTATTATATACTCTTTTAAAAGTTTTCCTTATATTTCATCTTTTATTGTTCGTTTATCCTTGAGCATCTTGAGTTTAGTATCATATATTTGAGTTGATTCTTTGAGTTTAGTCAAAAAGGGACTTTAGCTTAGCACCGACCGAACTAGAAATGAGAGGTGTCCCTTACCAATTTAGGAAGGTAGGTTCACAATGATTGTCATGAGATGAGGACTCCAATGCTAATGTGCATATAGAGGGTTCCCCCTAGGAATACTAGATAGTGGATCCACCTAGAATGCTATGTTCATGTTTTGGATCTACCTTGGCAAGTAGACCACCTTCTTTTGGTGTAGGGTTTCATGACACCAGATTCCATGTTTAGTTCACATGGTCTATTGTCGGTTAAGACAATTGTTTTTTAAAGTAAAATGAAAGTAATCAAGTGAACACTTACTTAGTGTATGTAGGGATATGGGACTCTAATTATACATGATACAAGTTGATCTTGAGGGAAGTCCTACGAGGTTGTTCTTATGTATTTATAATGATATGTATAAACATGACTTAACATGTTGATGATTCTAAATGATGTTACTTTCATTGATGAACATGCTATTGGTCTAAGTTGATGTACATGATTATGAGTATGTATGATATGAAGGTATATGAAATGCAGGCATTGCTTATGATCCTGTGCTTGGTTTACTTGATTATGTGGGGTTATGGGGCTTCACATAAGCATTGCGAGTGTAGGCTTGGGAAGGGTTGTGAGTAAGGGTCTTATATGTTATGATGTTATGAACTCTTGTACATGAATTGTTGCTATGACATTATGTTGGATTTATTCATGTTTATATGATCTTAACATGATGCCATTAATTTTTATATGACCTTATGTTGATAATATCCATGGTCACTTGACTTTATGATAATATTTGTCTTGTGTTGAACATGGACTTGTCTTTAGTAATTATGTTTATTGTCTTGTATATGTTCTTTATTGTTCATAAAGGCTTTTAAAAGTGACTTAGCATGGCTGTGAACTAAATGTCCTTTTGAGCATGATTTCAAATGGTTTATTGCATATATCTATACTTAGTACATGTGGATTGTACTAACCCATATTTCTTCCATTTCTACAATTATGTAGGTTCGGGCCATTGAAGTATCAAGGTCGCTTTGCAAGAAGACTTGGACTTTCCCCAATATTTTGGTAGGTCCTCGAGTTCGAGGATGTTGCCATTTGTTCTACCTTAGTTGTATTGATATTGTCTAAAGCATTCATTTCTTCCCTATTCTTGAAGATATTTGTTGTGAGCCCTATGTGGCAATTTGAATTTGTGTAAGGGCTATGCCCGAATGTTATACTTCGTTTTAGATGGTTTAATGTGAGACCAATTGTTAGACTAATTCTTATCTATTGATTATGTGACTAAACGATAAGCCTATGTAAGCTTCACTAAGCGACGAGTCTATATAAACTCCATATACAATATGTGAGAGGTATATGCATAAGTTTTAATTTTCCGCCTTTGTGACCTATGAAATGTTATAACTATTGCTAAGGGATAGTCTAAGTCTTCTTCGAGGACGACGACGCTAGTTACGTCTAGGGGGTGCTACCCATGTCTAACAAACTTAGTATTAGAGCATGAGGTTGAAGTAATCTTAGGATTGATATCTCACTAAACCACGTCTAGGTAGAGTATTGTTAATGGTGTGAAGCGCGCCACACTTATGAATGAGAGGCTACGTGATGATTAGGAATTCTCACTTATTGGTAATCTTGAAAGTTGTGCCTTAATAGTGGTAACTCTTCGTGTCCCTATTACTCCTAATATTTTCTTGTGGATATAGGAGATGAATACGAGAAGAACAACCGCAAGGAGATTTGGGGAGAACTTGTCTAATGCGGGAGTTCCTCCCCTAGAGAACCAAGCTCCTCCTCAGGGAAATCAAGTTCCTCCGCAAGGCCAAGCTCCGGTCATTCCTCCACCTATGACAGATGGAGAAATAAGGTCGGCTTTTCTAAGTTTGGCTCAAGATATGACTACCCAAGACCAAGTTGTATCTACCTAAACTCAACCTATGACGGCTCAAGCAAACCGGGAGGTTGGACCCCGTGTTCAACAAAATGCTAGTACCATGGCTTCTCGCTTGAGGGACTTTACAAGGATGAACCCTCCAATGTTATTTGGGTCTTAGGTGAATGAATATCCATAAGACTTTCTTGATGAGGTCTACAAGATCCTATATTCTATGGGAGTGAGCTCTAATGAGAAGGCTGAGCTAGCCTCCTATCAACTCAAAGATGTGACTCAAACTTGGTATATCCAATGGAGAGATAATAGGGCTTTGAGAGTGGGTCCTATAACTTGGGAGGTGTTTAGACGGGCTTTCCTTGATAGGTTCTTTCCAAGGGATAAAATGGAGGCGAAAGTGGAAGAATTCATCAACCTTTGTCAAGGAGGTATGAGTGTGCAAGAGTACTCCTTGAAGTTCACTTAATTTTCCAAGTATGCTCCTTCCCTAGTATCCAATCCTAGGGATTATATGAGCCGCTTTGAGATGGGAGTGTCCGATGATCTAGTTGAAGAGTGTCGTTCAACGATGCTCCATGACAATATGGATATTTCTCATTTGATGGTGCATGATCAAAAAGTTGAGGATGCTATAATCAAGAGGAAGAATAGGGAGTTTAAGAAGGCCAAGTCTTATGAGTGAGGTATTTCCAAGGGTTGGCTTGAAATTCAAGACAATCCTAGGTTCAAGAAGAGGGTTTCCAATCAAGTTCCTTCCAATTTCCCTAAGGCTAACAAGAATAGGGTTTCTAACCCTAAGTCCCAAAAGGGAAGAAGTGGAAATTCACTTAGTGAGAAACCTACTTGTTCCAAGTGTGGTAAGAAGCATAGGGGTGAATGCTTGGTAGGAACGAGAAATTGCTTTGGTTGTGGAAAAGATGTCCATAAGGTAAGGGATTGTCCTAATGTGATGAGTCAAGAGAAAGGGAGGTCAATATCAAGCAAGGGGTCCTAGTTCCGATGCCCTAAAGAGGAACCACTTCTATGATCTCTACTCTAGGGATGAGCAAGAAGAATCTCCCGATGTGGTCACCGGTATGTTACAAGTCTTCTCTATAGATGTCCATGCTTTACTTGAACCCGATGCTACTTTATCATTTGTAACTGCCCTAGTAGCTCAAAAGTTTGATGTTCTACCCGATATTCTAGTTGAACCTTTTGTGGTTAGTACCCCGGTCTGTCACTCCGTTGTGGCTAGAATGGTCTTTTGGAGTTGTCCTATATCTTTGCTGAATAGAGTTACATGGGTGGATTTGGTAGAACTTGAGATGGTTGATTTTGATGTCATTTTGGGAATGGATTGGTTGCATGCTTGTTTTGCTTCCATTGATTTTAGAACAAGAGTAGTTAAGTTCAATTTTCCTAATAAACCCCTCTTAGAGTGGAAGGGGGGTAATTCAATCTCTAGAGGTCGTATCATTCTTGTCTAAAAGCTTGTAAAATGACCTCTAAGGGGGTGTATTTACCATATTGTGAGGGTTAAAGATCTTGAGTCCGACATTCCTCCTTTAGAGTTGGTACACGTAGTAAAAGATTTTCCGAAAGTCTTTCTCGATAACTTGCCCGGAATTCCTCCTTTGGTATTGACTTGTTACCGGATGCGAATCCTATTTTAATCCCTCCTTACCGGATGGCTATGACCGAGTTGAAAGAGCTAAAGCTTTAACTCAAAGACTTATTAGACAAGGGTTTCATAAAGCCTAGTATTTCACCATAGGGAGCTCTGGTGTTGTTTGTTAAGAAGAAGGATGGGTCCCTTAGAATGTGCATTAATTATCGTCAACTTAATAAGGTCACCATAAAGAAAAAGTATCCTATCCCTCGGATTGACGGCTTGTTTGATCAACTCCAAGGGTTAAGCTACTTTTCCAAAATTGATTTGAGATCGGGGTATCACCAAATTAGGGTGACAAGTGAAAACATACCTAAAATGGCTTTCCGAACTAGGTATGGTCATTATGAGTTCTTAGTGATGTCTTTTGGTCTCACTAATGACCCGGCGGCTTTTATGGACCTTATGAATAGAGTGTTCCGGAATTACTTTGACTCAATTGTAATTGTATTCATTGATGATATCTTGGTGTATTCAAAGAGTGAGGATCATTTGAGGGTAGTATTGCAAGTACTTAAGGAACACCAACTCTTTGCCAAGTATAGTAAATGTGAATTTTGGTTGAGATCGGTTTCATTTCTTGGTCACATAATCTCTAGGGAGGGTATTGAAGTCCACCCGAGGGAAACCGGAGCGTTTAAGATTTGTCTAAGACCTTTGACTCCAACCGATATTAGAAGTTTCTTGGGTCTATCCGGGTACTATAGGAGGTTTGAGGATGGGTTTGCATCCATTGCTTCTCCTTTGACTACCTTGACCCACAAGAGTGTTAATTTTGAGTTGTCGGAGGCATGTAAAAGAAGCTTCCAAGTGTTGAAAAAATGGCTTACCTCCGCTCTAGTGTTGACTTTACCTGAGGTTACAAGGGTTTGGTGGTATATTGTGATGCTTCCCGAGTGGTTTTGGGTTGTGTCTTTATGCAACATGATAAGGTGGTAGCGTATGCCTCTAGAAAACTCAAGGTGCATGAGAAGAATTATCCTACTCATGACCTTGAATTAGCGGTCGTAGTGTTTGCTTTGAAAATATGGAGACATTACCTATATGGTGTTAATGTGGATGTATTTATCGACCATAAGAGTATTCAATATGTGCTCACTCAAAAGGAGTTAAATCTCCGACAAAGAACATGGTTGGAACTATTGAAGGATTACGACATGAGTGTTCTATACCACCCCGACAAGGACAATGTGGTTGTGGATGCTTTAAGTGGTATGACCACGGGTAGTGTGTGATACGCTCAAACTTACTTCTCAAATAAGAAGTAAAGCGGTCGTATCAAGTAAAGAACCCAACTAATGAGGTTGAGATCGATCCCACATGGAAAATAGTTCAGACTTAACTTTATTCTATTATTACTACTATTTAGCCAACTAATTTCCGAGAAACAAAGAGACAAAAAGGGGGATTTTATTTCTAAATTAATGAAAATGATTAACTAAATAAAAATGGACAACTAACAGATTCAACTTTCGAAGTTTAATCAAATTATAAAAGTAACTAGGGCTTTATTGTTCCCCATAGGTTCCTAACTTGGTAAATCTAACTATAACAATTCTATCCTGATATCTTGCATGTAAAGTGATAAGTTACGTATCTCTAAATCCTTGATTCGGCATCTAGAGAATTTCACTCCGTACCTTGGTCCGGCTACGTGTGTTGCTATACTAACCCTTATCTTTACCTCATATTAAGCATCGTATTCGGTATTTGACTAAGTTATTAACTCGTACCAACCAATACTGGCCTATTAGATAGTCTACACTAAATCTATGTTGATAATTCTTTTCCTATTATCTACCTCCTTGGTCCGGCAAGTAGTATTAAGGCGAGTTCTAACGTTGGCCACCGTTAAAAAGACTTCTAACGAAAGAATTCTCAATACATGAAAGACACCACTCTAGAATTGTTATTTAAGTTAGATTATTACCTTGTTATTCACCCATGGTTCCCACAACCCTAGCTATGAGGTTTAGTTACCCATGTTCGTCATTACACAATTCATATTGTTAATGGAAGAATTCATGCACTTACTTCTATGAAAACGAATAATTCCCCAAAATTTAACTTGATTAATCAACGAAATCACCAACAATCAATTCCCGAAAAATATCTTAATTCCCAAAATTGAGTATTCAATACTATAATAAAAGAACTATAAACTAAAAATTATCCAGAAAGTCTAACCCCAAAAACGAGGTTTTTCCAACTATTTATAATAAAAAACGAAACCTAATCAAATAAGAATTCTATTTACTAAAAACCTGTCCAAACGCGTCTGGGTCGACGGACCACGTGACGGACCGTCATGGACACGACGGACCGTCATAGACTCCGTCGTCCCATACTTCACCATTCTTCTGTTGCTTTCTTCATTCCCCTCGACGGACAGGTATGACGGACCGTTTCAAGCACGACTGTCCGTCGAGGGTCTCGTTCCAAAATACTTCAATTCTTGGAATTTGGGTACTGGGACTACTATCTGATCATTACGACGAACCAGCAGGACGGACCGTCGTAGCTGTGACGGTTCATCATGGACTTCCGTAATTCCACACTTGGTCAGACTTCCCCAAATTTCCTTCAGCAACTTCTTCCTTCACTACGATGCCACCTACGGACCGTCACAACCGCGACGGACCGTCATAGGTTCCGTAGGTGGTCTCTTCTGCAATTCTTTCTCAGAAACTCCCGCGTTCATCCTTGGACAGATTTTCTGCAAACAAAGAGAAACTTATATCAAAATCAACACAAAAAGGCTCTCGACACACACTAAACTTAAGGAAAAAGCATTAGAAAATACCGTGAAACCACGATACATCAACACCCTCAACTTAAATTCGTTGTTTGTCCTTAAGCGATGCACTATGACTCACTACAAGATGTTTGTACAAAAGTATCCATATTTTAACTTCCGCAATCATTTGGCTATCAATCCCGATTATTCTCATTATGTTCATGCATGGTATCACTATTAGGCATTGACTTGGGTAGAATCAAACCATGACCCAGACTCACTATGCAATGATGCCTGTCCTCTTCAATTTCTCACCGAGATGCTAATATTTCTGGTATTACAACTCATGTCCTCACTTCAAATAACATCCTCATTTTTCACAAAAATAATTTTAGTTTGAGTATAAGGATCACTTTTCGACACTCACTCTCAGAACAAATTCACCACTCATTTATACATATTGCCATAGGCTTGCCCTTATTTTCACTACTTCAAGTTCATCATACGCACTTAGGATCACAATAGAACTTTTTTTTAGCTTGTAACATAGGCTCAGGGTCAGGTAGGGTGTATTTAGGTATACTCTAGTGACTTGTTGCCCTCCTTGACATATCGGCTAAGCGAACCATCCTTTTATCATCTTATTTCGCCCTATTACTCAATTTTCTTTTCACTTTGCTGTTTTCCCTTTCTTATCTTTATGTGTAAGTGACTTTTCTCTTTTCTTGTGTTTATTTTGCTTTTTCTTCATATATATATTTATATTATTTTTTTTTATTTTTTTTTTAGTCACTTCTATTTTATTCTTTCTTTCTCTTCATTCTTTCAACCCCACTTTCAGGGGTTTTCCTTATAGCAGCCACCCTCAACTCATGATTTTGCCATGAGTCAAGGTTCACAATACCCATGGTTGGGTCAGGGCCAAAACAAGGTTGCTTTCTGCATTAGACACCCTCAACTTATGCTTTTGGCATAAACTGAGGTGCACATGTCCAAGGAGGGACCAGGGCCAACACATTGTTCCCAGAGAAGATCATTTGGGGTGAAAAAGAAAGATCTATTTTAGGCTCAATTTGTTTGGATCAAAAAGGGATTAACTTTATTTGGTTTTCTGTTATTTTTAGGCTCAAAATTGACTCTTTCGAACAAGGGCCTATGATCCTTTCCTAAGTGATTGTTTTGACTCACTTTTAGCAGGACTAACCAGGCAAGTTCTAGCTTAGTATTAATGGTGGACATTTGATTTAACCTCACACTCTCTTGACATTCCTTGCATTCCCAGATTATTCGACACCTAGTTCAAATCTTAGATTCAGGATCATGCAGTAGTTTATCTTTATTTCATGTTTCAAACCACACAATTTTCACTTGCTATGCCTAGTCATGCATAATTTGGATTATCGAGATATCATATTTATTTTAGCCATCATGCTTCAGATTTATTCTATGTACATAAGATATAACATGCCGGTTCAACAATAAAAGTAATCAGTCTTTTGGGGAAAAACAACACAGGCAAGAAAACCCAAAAAGAGGATCGTGAACTTGGGCTACTCAGAATTCACCCAAGTATTCACTTTCCATTTACCCCACCCCCAACAAAAGATATGCAGTTGTCCCCAATGCATAAAAAAAACTAAACTACGCAAAAGGGAAGTGAAGCAAACCTGAGGCGCTAAGCGCCGACGATCAGCAAGCTGGTGGGTCCGGTTCACCGGAACCCACTCCCTGCGTGGTCTGGACATCCTCAGTAATGTCCTCAGCATCCACAGCACCATCAGTAGTGCCTCCCACAGAATCTACAATTTTGGAGCTAGACGCCCCGGCAGCTACTTCTACAGCCCTCAACTGTCGGGCCTCCTCATCAGCAATCGAGGCTCTCCTCGCAGCCTCCATCTCATGGCGCTCCTTCTTCCTCACCCTAGCCTCATCCTCCTCTCGACCCCTGCGTCTCTTTACATGCTCACGTGGGGGAGGTGGTGGAACATCGGAAGTGGCAAAAAGAGCAGCCATCACGGTGTCATCAGTAGGCTCTGCAGAAGGGGCCTCAGACTCAGGCACCCTTGCCTCTAAGATCGTATCAAGATCAGCCCGCAGACTCTCAACCGCAGCCTGAAGGGTCGACATGTCCACCGGAGGTGCTGGTGGGGCTAGCACTCGCAACTCAAAAGTGTCTAAATGCTGATGAACCTCTGCAATCTTCCTATCTGTGTGCTGTACCATCTTGCGCTCCATGCGCTCCTATGCCTCAGCAATAGTCTTCTGTATCCAAGGCTGGATGTGATGCAGAAGTGTAGCCATCTGTGCCTTGAGTTTTTGGACCCTAGCAAGTGGGACAAGAGTGGCGGAAGGAGCCGAGCGAGAGGAGCTCGGGGCAGTGCTACTACCCGGGATAGACTCGACCGGAGTAGTGTCAGTGTGTGCAGGAGCAGTCTGGGAAGCAGCATGGGCATGCTCTATGGTATCGGCCAGGTTCTCACCAAGTGGGACCACCTTAGGGCGGGGCCCTCTGCGTGGGCCAACTCATTGGCCTCATCCCTGATGAGGTCGATGTCAACATTTCCTTGCGGGGTCCTGAGCTGGTCAATGTGCCAAATGGGCACACCTGCTGATCTGCACAAAGAAAAAATCATGCAAGAAAAAGGGTAAGTCGTGGTGACCTTGAAGGCCCTCTCGTGCATGACCGCTTGGAGAAGCCAAGCGAAATCGACCTCGAACCCTGCCATCATTGCGACCATCAACACTGCACGATCCCAGGTGACTATATTATCAGCAGCAGTGGGGGAGAGACAATGGCGGACGATCAACCAAAGAAACTTGGCCGTAAAGGTCAAGTTGGCCTTCCTGATGGCTCCCTTCGTCTCCATCACCCAATCCACAGCCTCTCCATCAATAGACAGGTGCTGTACCATCCACCTCTTGGTGGTCTCTCTCAGTGAAGGCTCGCGTAAGAACCGGCCCTCTTTAACAATTTGCCACCGGCAATCAAACTCGGCGGTGAGAGGTGTGCTGGTAGAGTCAAAATCCGTGCCATACAGATATCGGCGGATGGCTGGTGGTGAGATGTCGACCTGGATGCCGCGTACTCGAACATGCTCAAGTGGGGCCTGTTTGGCGGGGGCAGACCGCCTATCGATCTGTGAGCGAAGAGTGGCCACATAAGAGGCATAGAACTCGCGAACTAACTCCTCACTGTATCGACCCAAAGAATGAGCCGTCCACTCCAGCCGGTGTCTGGTGAAAAGGGTGTGAATGTCTGGCATGGTGGGGAGACTTCCCGTGAGGACCCACCTCTCCAGTGTGAGGGTCCGCGTCATGACGCCTTTGTCATTGAGCACTTTGGCGTCTAAGTATACTTTGTATTGCCCGTCGACACACCACCGGTTGGGCTGATCGGCAACCTGGGCAGGGACTCCAGTTGGTGAGCCAGGGGTGGAGTCAGTGCTGTCAGCCTCATCATCCGAGGCAGACTGCGTAGCTGTGGCGGGGGCAGAGGCTTTTACGGACCCGGAGGCTTCCTCTTACTACGAAACTCCTAAGGAGCCAGATGCTCCTTCGTCTTGGGCAGCTGACCCAGAAGGTGTGCCGGTCAGTGTGCGCTCCTCATCAGACTGGGAGGCAGTGACTACGCCGGGCGCCACCTTCTTGGGCGTGACTCTCAGTACACGTGGAGCTCGTGCTGTAGTAGCAGTGCCTGGGGGCACGTACTCTGGATCATGCTCATCATCAGATCCTATCACCAATCGGGCAGACGGGGCGACAGATTTAGAACGACCACATGCATAAACGCGATCTTGTTTAGGTACCATGAGAGGTAGTACCTATAACGAATCATCATTAGTACTTGAAAGATAAAACATGACAAAAAAATGAGACAATAATACACAGAACTCAAACCAGTGATAACAGTTCTGAAGTAGCAGTAAGGGACGACGGACCTGATGACGGCCCGTCGTGCTTATGACGGACCGTCATGAGGTCCGTCATGTAATACTTAGCAACAAAGAGTATCAGAAGGAAGGTCTCAGACTGATATGACGGTTGTTCAGGACGGGCCGTCGTGGGTATGACGGTCCATCACATGTGTCCGTCAGTGGACACTTAGTAAAAGTGTGGAGACCCTTAGGACAGGGGTCTCTGACCGATACGACGGTTATAAAGGATGGACCATCATGGGTATGACGGTCCGTCACATGTGTCCGTTAGTGGACACTTAGTAAAAGTGATGAGACCCTTAGGACAGGGGTCTCTGACAGTCACGACGGTTATGCAGGACGGACCGTCGTGGGTATGACGGTCCGTCACATGTGTCCGTCAGTGGACACTTGGTAAAAGTGATGAGACCCTTAGGACAGCGGTCTCTGACCGTCACGACGGTTATGCAGGATGGACCGTCATGGGTATGAAGGTCGGTCGCATGTGTCCGTCAGTGGACACTTGGAAAAAGTGTTGAGACCCTTAGGACAGGGGTCTCTGACCATCACGACGGTTGTGCAGGACGGATCATCGTGGGTATGACGGTCCGTCGCATGTCTCCATCAGTGGACACTTGGAAAAAGTGTTGAGACCCTGAGGACAGGGGTCTCTGACCGTCACGACGGTTGTGCAGGACGGACCATTGTGGGTATGACGGTCAGTCGCATGTGTCCGTCAGTGGACAATTGGAAAAAGTGTTGAGACCTTTAGGACAGGGGTCTCTGACCGTCACGACGGTTGTGCATGACGGACCGTCGTATGTCATCGGGTTATCGTACTGTCATTCAGATACAGAACTGGGGGATGCCACATTCACCCCATGTGAGTCAAAACAAAGACCCAACAATTCTCTAACACTCTTGAACCTAAATACCTATCAAATTTACAAGTTTTAAAGCCCTAATTTCTCTAGTTTTATCCTGGCATTTGGTGGAATTAATACCCTAGGTTGACACTATATATTCAAAGAGCAAAAGACCCATATGCTAATAGTAAAGAAAAACAAAACAAAGTAAATGGGTGGAGTTTGCAGGAACACATACCTTGGAAGAGGAGAAAATAAGACGAAAGTGATGGCACCCAACAGAGAAGAATGAGAAGCACAGCAGCAGACTCCGACCAAGAAGAGAGATTTGGGAGGAAAATGGGAGAATGTGGGAAATTTTGGAGGAGAAGGAAGTTGAAAGGGGAGGAAATGGGGGGAAAAGGGAAAGAAAACTGTTAATTGAAGGGGGGGTTTAAAACGTTTAAACATTTGAACTTCATTAGCCGGGTCGGGTCGGGTAGTCGGGTGATAATATGATGAAACCTCGATGACGGTCCATCGCAGTTGTGACGGTTCGTCATACGGTCCGTCGCATGTGCCCTAATTCTTAAAAAAATACTAGAGAGCGTACCTGGCACGACGGAGTCATGTGACGGTCCATCACAGGTGTGACGGTCCATCACAGGCGTGACGGTTCGTCGATGAATCCGTCAGTGAATGAGGCAGAGTAACTTTTCTGCAGACTTCCTCTAGATGTGCTACCTGAAAATTTATAACCCATTAATAGAAAAAATGCTACCACTACTGGAAAGAAAAACTATAAAGTGGTTAGATGATAAATATTGGGTTGCCTCCCAACCAGCGCCTGATTTAACGTCGCGGCACGACTGAGGACACTCGATTACTCAGACTTCATCAAGATGATACGCCTCAATCACCTCATTCGCCGATTCCGCATGACCTATATAGATTTTTATACGTTGTCCGTTCACCTTAAACCTCACACCTTCCTTGTTTTCCAACTCAACCGCTCCATGAGGGAATAATTGGGTGATCGAGTAAGGGCCAGTCCATTTAGACTTTAGCTTGCCCGGAAACAAGCGCAATCTAGAGTTGAATAAAAGCACCGAATCCCCAATCATAAACTCTCGTTTCTCCATCTTTAGGTCATGGTACTTCTTCATCTTTTCTTTGTAGAGGGCTGAACTTTCATAAGCCTTTAGGCGAAATTCATCAAGTTCATTTAACCCATTTAACCGTTGTTCTGCAGCTTCGTTCCAGTCCATTTTTAGCTTCTTCATAGCCCACATGGCTTTATGCTCTAATTCAACCGGAAGATGACATGCTTTCCCATATACTAGTTGGTATGGAGACATACCTATGGGAGTCTTATACGCTGTCCGGTAAGCCCAAAGAGCATCATCAAGCCTCCTTGACCAATCTGTTCTACTAGCGTTCACTGTTTTTGACAAAATCTGTTTGATCTCCCTATTTGATACTTCAACTTGCCCACTAGTTTGAGGATGGTAAGGAGTGGCCACATTATGGCGAACCCCATATTTCTCCAATAATCCTTTGAACAATTTGTTGCAAAAGTGGGATCCCCCATCACTAATAATCGCCCGTGGGGTACCAAATCGAGAGAATATATTCTTCTTCAAGAATGCAGTGACACTCTTCCCCTCATTGTTAGCGAGGGCGATGGCTTCCACCCACTTGGATACATAATCAACTGCTACTAAAATATACTTCATTCCATGAGAACTCACAAACGGACCCATAAAGTCAATACCCCAAACATCAAATAGCTCAATTACAAGAATGGGGTTTAGAGGGAGCTCTTGCTTTCTTGAAATGCCGCCATCTCTTTGGCATCTATCACATGCTTTGGCGAACTCATGAGCATCTTGATGAATAGTTAGCCAATAGTAACCACTTTGTAAGATCTTATGAGCAGTCCGGACACCACTATGATGTCCACCAAAGGGTGAGGAATGGCATGCCTCTAAAATACTTAGCATCTCAACTTCTGGCACACAACGCCAAATAAGCCCATCAGCACAGCTCCTGTATAAGTATGGTTCATCCCAAAAGAACTTCTTCACATCGTACATGAACTTTTTCCTTTGATGAAAAGACAGGTCCGATGGAACAATATCACTAGCTAAGTAATTCGCAAAATCAGCGAACCACGGAATCAGGTCCGGTGAGGCAGCCAATACATGCTCATCGGGGAACGTGTCATCAATATCAGTCTTATCCCCCAACTCTCTCATAGCTTCATCTTCTAAATGGGACAAGTGATCAGCAACTTGATTTTCGGTCCCTTTCCTATCTCTTACCTCAAAGTCAAATTCTTGCAGTAGTAATACCCAACGAATTAACCTCGGTTTTGCATCCTTCTTCGCCATCAAATATCTCAGGGCTGAATGGTCAGTATGCACTATAACTCTAGTACCTAGCAAATAGGAGCGAAATTTTTCAAAAGCAAATACTACGGCAAAGAGCTCTTGTTCAGTTACTGTATAGTTCTTCTGAGCTTCATTGAGGGCTTTACTAGCATAGTAAATGGGATGAAGGATTTTGTCCCTTCTTTGTCCCAATACCACACCAAGGGCAACCCCACTCGCATCACACATCACCTCAAATAGACTGCTCTAATCCGGAGAAATAATGATAGGTGCAGATACCAGTTTTTCTTTAAGATCACCGAATGCTTTAAGACAGGATTCATCAAAAGAAAATTTACAATCTTTCTCCAACAGTTTGCACAATGGATGTGCAATTTTAGAGAAATCTTTAATGAATCTCCTGTAAAAACCTGCATGCCTAAGAAAGCTTCTCATACCTTTTACAGAGATAGGTGGAGAAAGTCTATCTATCACCTTGACTTTGGCTCGATCAACTTCTACGCCTTTTTCTGAAATACGATGGCCTAAAAAATACCTTCTTTGACCATAAAGTGGCATTTTTCCCAGTGAGAACTAAATTGCAGTCTTCACATCTCTTAAGAACTTCAGATAAATGGCTCAAACATTTCTCGAATGATTCACCAACCACTGAAAAATCATCCATAAAAACCTCAATAGTATCTTCGACCATGTCGGAGAATATTGACATCATACATCTTTGAAATGTGGCGGGTGCATTGCATAGCCCAAACGACATTCTCTTGAATGCAAAGGTCCCATATGGACAAGTGAAAGTGGTCTTCTCTTGATCTTCTGGTACAATAGAAATCTGATTATACCCTGAATAACCATCAAGAAAACAGTACCACCCTTTTCCAGCGAGTCTATCCAACATCTGATCCATGAAGGGCATGGGAAAATGGTCCTTTTCGGTCCATGCATTTAATTTCCGGTAATCCATACACACCCTCCATCCAGTCACCAGTCTCATTGGAAGAAGTTCATTGTTTTCATTGGGGACCACAGTCATTCCCCCTTTCTTAGGTACACACTGAACAGGGCATACCCAACTACTATCGGCGATCGGATATATTACTCCAGCATCCAACCATTTTATGATTTCCTTCTTCACGACCTCTTGCATAGGTGGATTTAAGCGTCTTTGGTGCTCAATACTTGGCTTATGATCGGGCATGAGTTGGATTTTATGAGAACAAATACCAGGAGGGATCCCAATAATGTCCGCAATGGTCCACCCAATAGCTCTTTTGAACCTTTTTAGCACTTTGACCAAACTCTCTACTTGTTATTTATTCAGATCTGATGCAATGATTACCGGCAATGTGTCACCGTTTCCTAAGAATTCATACCTGAGATGAGGTGGGAGAGCTTTTAGTTCTAGCTTTGGAGCCTCCTCTATAGATGGTTTGGCGGGTGGAGACTCGCGATTCTTCATATCTAGCTCATATTTCTTCGGTTTAAACCGAACATTACCACGATCAAGAGCAACGATTAATGACCCAAATTCTTCAATGCATTCATTATCAAAATTCATTATCACTGCTGCTAGTGCTTCTACACCTAGACGTTCTTCTATTTGTGTCTCGGGTGATTCACCAACTTTGTAGGATATGGCAGATACCGATTGAGCTCACCACTCTGCCGCATGGACCTACAAATGTTGAAAGTCACTTCTTCATTGTTCAATCGAAATTTTATCTGCCCCTTTTCCATATCAACTAAGGCTCTACCCGTAGCAAGGAATGGCATCCTAAGAATAATAGGCACCTCAAAATCGACTTCACAATCAAGAATAAAAAAATCTGCCGGAAATATGAACGACTCCACTTTTACTATCACATCATGGAGTATCCCTATAGGCCTTTTTACTGTTCGATCAGCCATCAGTAGCCGCATCGCAGTGGGCTTTGGGTCACCCAAACCCAACTTCTTGTAAATCGAGAGGGGCATGAGATTTATGCTTGCCCCCAGATCACATAATGCTTTCGCAAAATGTAATAACCCGAATGTACAAGGAATAGTAAATGCACCCGGGTCTTCTTTCTTTTGCACCAAAGATCTTATAGCAATAGCACTACAATGCTGCATTCTGTCATCATCCTCAAAAGTGATCGATCTTTTCTTTGTAACCAAATCTTTCATAAACTTGGCATAACCGGGCATTTGTTCAAGAGCTTCTACCAAAGGGACATTGATAGAAAGTTGCTTCAACATTGTTATTAAACGCCGATATTTGCCATCCTCGGTCTTTTTTACTAATCTTTGAGGAAAGGGTGGTGGAGGTCTAGGCATGGGAGTTACCTTTTTAGGCACTTCAGCATCTTTATCAGTGTTATCTTCTACTTCATCACTAACCTCTACCACTTTATCATTATCTTTCATCACCTTTTCCACAATATATGGCATAGATGGGTCAATAGTTTGTTTTCCACCATGAGTAGTAATTGCCATACAGTGTCCATCATTTTTCGGATTTTGGACAGTGTTGCTAGGAAGAGTGCCCGGTTGCCTTGTGTTCACAGTTGCAGATAACTGAGCCATTTGCAATTCAAGCTGCTTAATTGATATGGCATGTGTATCAACTTTCTGTCCAATACCTGCTACATCACTCCTTAACTCTTTGGTGTGCTCATCACTAGCATCGAACCTTCTCTTCATCTTGTGCAACATATCCTCAACTCGCGCCATACTACCTCCACCATCCCTAGGAGCAACTTCACGATTTTGAGGAGGAACATAGGGCCCACTTCTCTCATTTCGTTTACCATAGTTACCCCTGTTGAAGTTGTTGTCAAGGTTGTAATTTCCATCACGAACATAATTACCCTCACGGTTGTAGTTACCATAGTTCCGACCTTGATTTCCTTGACCTTGGCGCCAATTCTCCTGATTGGATCCTTGGGCATTCGGTCGGAAACCCCCCGTCTGATCATGTACTGCATAGGAATCTTTCTCATAATAATATTCATCAGTTGGTGGTGGTGGTTTAGACAAGTAGTTCACTGCATTTATCTTTTCTGCACCCCCAGTGACATGTTTTAACACCAACCCAAGCTCAGTTCTCATCTGTGCCATCTCTTCACGAATCTCATCTGTGGCTGGGTTGTGTGTGGATTGCACTGCAAAAGTATTTCTCCCCGTATCTGACTTCCTAGTACTCCATGCTTTATTGTTCCGGGAGATTTTCTCTAATTTTTCGGCAATTTCAGCATAAGGACACTCCCCATAAGAACCACCTGCTATAGTATCCAATACCGCTTTATTATTATCATCCTGACCCCGGTAGAAGTATTCTTTCAGTGACTCATCATCTATGCGGTGATTGGGGACACTTCTCAAAAATGAAGTGAACCTATCCCAAGAACTACTAACTAACTCTCCTGGTAGTGCCACAAAGTTGTTCACTCTATCTTTGTGATTTAGTTTCTTGGAGACCGGGTAGTAACGTGCTAAGAAAACGTCCCTTAGTTGGTTCCAAGTGAAAATTGAGTTATAAGGGAGTTCAGTGAACAAAATAGCAGCCTCTCCCGTCAGTGAGAGAGGAAATACTCTTAGCCCTATTACATCCAAATTCAAATCAGGCCTCCCTACACAGCTTTTACACACTGCCCTCACCTTAGCTACATGGGCATGTGGGTCCTCAGACGGTAGTCCTGAAAACAAACCTCTAGCCGTGAGCATTTGCATTAGACTACTAGTGACTACAAAGGTGTGACCTTCTGGTAGAGGGGGCAAGACAAGTGGCCCATCAGAATCTGCAATATTATCATAACCTCTGTAGTATTCTTGAGGACGTGGAGCGGGATTTTGTCCCCTTTGTACACCTTGATCAGGATTATCATGTAATAATCGACCATGAGCATCAACCGGAGCTGGGATGTTCAGGTTTGGATCATCATCATTTATACCCAAGTTTTGATTCATTTTGCGTAGTGTACGCTCTAACTCGTGATCGTAGGGAAACAAAGGTTCTCTTCCTCTCCGTGTATTTGGCATACAAGGACGTCAATTCTACACAAAACCAAAAACAACAGAAAAAGTAAAATCAAGAAAATATTGACTAAATTTTAGTAATAATTTTAAGTTAGGTCTAAAAGCTACTTTCCCCGGCAGCGGCGCCAAAATTTGATACGCTCAAACTTACTTCTCAAATAAGAAGTAAAGCGGTCGTATCAAGTAAAGAACCCAACTAATGAGGTTGAGATCGATCCCACAAGGAAAATAGTTCAGACTTAACTTTATTCTACTATTACTACTATTTAGCCAACTAATTTCCGAGAAACAAAGAGACAAAAAGGCGGATTTTATTTCTAAATTAATGAAAATGATTAACTAAATAAAAATGGACAACTAACAGATTCAACTTTCGAAGTTTAATCAAATTATAAAAGTAACTAGGGCTTTAGTGTTCCGCATAGGTTCCTGACTTGGTAAATCTAACTATAATAATTCTATCCTGATATCTTGCATGTAAAGTGATAAGTTACGTATCTCTAAATCCTTGGTCCGGCATCTAGAGAATTTCACTCCGCACCTTGGTCCAGCTACGTGTGTTGCTATACTAACCCTTATCTTTACCTTATATTAAGCATCATATTCGGTATTTGACTAAGTTATTAACTCGTAGCAACCAATACTGGCCTATTAGATAGTCTACACTAAATCTATGTTGATAATTCTTTTCCTATTATCTACCTCCTTGGTCCGGCAAGTAGTATTAAGGCGAGTTCTAACGTTGGCCACCTTTAAAAAGACTTCTAAACGAAAGAATTCTCAATACATACAAGACACCACTCTAGAATTGTTATTTAAGTTAGATTATTACCTTGTTATTCACCCATGGTTCCCACAACCCTAGCTATGAGGTTTAGTTACCCATGTTCGTCATTACACAATTCATATTGTTAATGGAAGAATTCATGCACTTACTTCTATGAAAACGAATAATTCCCCAAAATTTAACTTGATTAATCAACGAAATCACCAACAATCAATTCCCGAAAAATATCTTAATTCCCAAAATCGAGTATTCAATACTATAATAAAAGAACTATAAACTAAAAATTATCCAGAAAGTCTAACCCCAAAAACGAGGTTTTTCCAACTATTTATAATAAAAAACGAAACCTAATCAAATAAGAATTCTATTTACTAAAAACCTGTCCAAACGCGTCTGGGTCGACGGACCACGTGATGGACCGTCATGGACACGACGGACCGTCATAGACTCCGTCGTCCCATACTTCACGATTCTTCTGTTGCTTTCTTCATTCCCATCGACGGACAGGTATGACAGACCGTTTCAAGCACGACGGTCCATCGAGGGTCTCGTTCCAAAATACTTCAATTCTTGGAATTTGGGTACTGGGACTACTC
This sequence comes from Solanum sitiens, assembly GCA_016801875.1. Taxonomy (NCBI): domain Eukaryota; kingdom Viridiplantae; phylum Streptophyta; class Magnoliopsida; order Solanales; family Solanaceae; genus Solanum; species Solanum sitiens. The sequence goes on from JABWTJ010000788.1 coordinate 170,295, forward strand.
TCTGATCATTACGACGAACCAGCAGGACGGACCGTCGTAGCTGTGACGGTTCGTCATGGACTTCCGTAATCCCACACTTGGTCAGACTTCCCCTTCAGAAACTTCTTCCTTCACTACGATGCCACCTACGGACCGTCACAACCGCGACGGACCGTCATAGGTTCCGTAGGTGGTCTCTTCTGCAATTCTTTCTCAAAAACTCCCGCGTTCATCCTTGGACAGATTTTCTGCAAACAAAGAGAAACTTATATCAAAATCAACACAAAAAGGCTCTCGACACACACTAAACTTAAGGAAAAAGCATTAGAAAATACCGTGAAACCACGGTACATCAGTGTGTCTCATGTGGAAGAAGGTAAGAAAGACCTAGTGAAAGATGTTCATAGATTGTCTCGGTTGGGCGTTTGGTTGGAAGGTTCTCCTAATGGTGGTTTTAAGGTTCATAATAAGTCCGAGTCATCTTTAGTGGTTGGGGTGAAGTCTAAGAAACACCTAGATCCACTATCGATGGAGTTGAAGGAATCGACACTTAGCAAGCTCAATGAGTCATTCTCCCAAGGGGGATGGTGTGCTAAGGTACTAAGGTAGATTGTGTGTGCGAATGTTGATAATTTAAGGGGAGAAATTTTGGAAGAAGATCATGGTTCCCGATATTCTATTCATTCGGGTTCCACCAAAATGTATCGTGATCTTAGAGAGCTATATTGGTGGGATGGTTTGAAAATGGACATAGCGGAGTTCTTAGCTAAGTGTACAAATTGCGAGCAAATTAATGCCGAGCATCTAAAGCCAAGTGGTTGACTAAAATAATGGAAGTTTCTACTTGGAAGTGGGAAGAAATTAATATGGACTTTGTTGTTGGGTTGCCTCGAACCCAGAGGCAAAATAACTCAATTTGAGTTATTGTGGATAGATTGACAAAATCCGCTCACTTTATCCCCGTCAAGTCTACTTATTCGGCGGTGGATTATGCAAAGATATACATTAATGACGTAGTGAGCTTACATGGGATCCCTTTGTCCATCATATCGGATAAAGGTTCTCAATTCACTTCTCATTTTTGGAGGTCTTTCTAAAAAGGGTTAGGTACCCGCTTTTCATCCTCAAACGGATGGCCAAGCAGTGTGTACTATTCAAACCCTACCATCGATTGAGTTCTATAATAATAGCTACCATTCGAGTATTTCCATGGAACCTTTTGAAGCACTCTATGGTAGGCGATGTAGGTGTCTGGTTGGGTGGTTTGAGGTTGGTGAGTCTTCACTCCTTGGTCCCGAAATAATATATGAAGCTTTGGAAAAAGTTTGCGTGATAAAAGATAGGTTGAAAACAGCCTACAGTCAGCAAAAATCCTATGCCGACAATAGAAGAAGAGACCTTGAATTTGAAGTAGGTGATATGGTCTACTTGAAGATTTCACTTATGAAAGGGGTGATGAGATTCGGTAAGAAGGGGAAGCTAAGTACCCTATATGTGGGTCCCTATGAGGTTTTCCAATGAGTCAGAAAAGTTGCATATGAGTTGAGACTACCTAGTGAGCTAGATTTGTTTCATCCGGTATTTCATGTCTCCATGCTTAAGAAGTGTATTGGTGACCCCGTATCCATTCTACCTATTGAAAGGTTATGTGTGGATGAGAACCTTTCCTATGAAGAGGTTCTGGTGGAAATTCTAGATAGCCAAGTCAAGAAGTTGAGGAACAAAGATATGGCCTCCGTAAAAGTCCTGTGGAGAAACCTCCTAGTTGAGAGAGCAACATAGGAGGCCGAGGCAGACATGAAGTCCCATTATCCTCATCTTTTTCTTAAAAATTCTAGCCAAAGTTGAGGTTAGTAATAATCCTCTTAAAAAATAATGAATAAATATGAATTTGGCTTGCTTTGCTAAAATATGCATATTTATGGTAAAGGTTCATGCTAAAATGAGTTTTCATGGAAAAATGCTCTTTCACTTAACTTGCACTTATTTGTGTTTGGTGTATATTGTTGCCTTCATGAAATGGTAGTGAGCATGTTAATGTGTTCTAAAAGGGGGTTGGCATAAGTGACTCTTGATGTTCATGTTGAGCTCAAGGTTATATTGAGAAGGTAGTTCTTCATGTTGATATATTGAGTTCTTATATGTGGTAAATTGAGAATTGCATTGCTATATGTACTCCTATGGTTATGTGTTAAATGGAGTTGTGAAGTACTCATATGAGATGTGACTCATGATGATTTTATGTTGTTGCTGTTTGTTGGGCTGCTAGTCTTGAGTCATATGCTCCCTATAAAAAGATTTAGGTGTCATTCGGGGAGGACTGTTCTTAACGGGGGTGGGGATAATGTAACACTCCGGAAGTCCTATGAACTATACTAGAGCCTCACCAATCTAATAAATATTAAAATGATATTTCCAAACCTAGAATAACATAATAAAGTTGATTTATAAGTATTAGAGCCTAAATGTCAAAGGAAGACCTTGACGTCCGGAAACTAGAGCAATTGAACTTCTATACATCGTTGTGTTTTCTGAAGGTTTGGTAGTATCGTATGGAGTCTAAAACTTGTAAAAAGATTTTAAATTGGTAAAATAATGGTTATAGGGTGAAAACGTTCGGTCACGACTTTACGAGGACCACCCGAAGAGTCTTTGAGGAGGACCCTGTAATACCTCTAAAATGAATTAGGTGAAGCTAGAGCCTAATATGTGTGTCATGAGGTTATGAAGTCTGAAAATGGTCTATAATAGTGTTTAGAGGCAGTGTGTTGAGTTTGGAAGACTTTGGAGCTCAAACGTCCAAGATCGTCCAAGACGTTTGGAAGTTTTGCCTTGTGACGTGCTTGTGTGTTCTAGTGTGCCTTTGCATGTTTTATGTGTTTTTTGGAGTTCAAATTAGAGAGGTTCCTAACATCTAGACGAGTGTGTTTAGGGTTGAAACATCCGGGCACGACTCCTAAAGGACTGTCATAGGGGTCCTTGAGAAGGACCCAACCTTGAGCAAGGAATCTGCCCAAGGCAGCAGCCAAATGAACTTAGGAGGAACCAGTCCGCGTCACGAAGTTGGTTCACCAAGGACCATATTTTGGTCCGCGTCGCGAAGTTGGTTCACCAAGGACCAGATTTTGGTCCGCATCGCGGGAAACAGCGCAGACTCTATTGTCTCGAAATTTATTTTCAAAAATCATGTGGGAACAGCTCCGCGTTGCAAACTTGTTTCCTGATGAAAACTCCAAAAATTTAAGTTAAGTTTCACTTGGTTAAAAGGTCCTATAAGTTCAGGGGACTTTTGGGAATTTTGGGGACTAGTTATAGGCGTTTATTGAGAATTTTTAAACCCCAAATCACCATTCAAATCAAAACCCTCAAGTCCAAAACAAAACCTCTCCATTCTTTCTCTCCAAAAACCTATATTGATGAAGCTTTGAAGCTCCAAGGAAGAAGACAAATTTTCCAAGTTTTTCTCCATCAATTTCATGGTCTATTATTCACAATTAAGGTGTGGTGATTCATTCTTTAATCTTCTTCCATTCAAAGAGTAAATTTCAATGGTTTTCAAAGATGATCAAAAACATGAAATCTTCTACTTTGAATTCTAGCCATGGGTTCTTGCATAAAATGATTTGAATCAATGGTTTATGATATAATTGATGTTAATTTAATGACTTTAGATGAAATTTCTTATGAACCCATGCAAATCATGAAATCCTAATTTTGACTATATTATGGGTGATTTGATCATGTCTCTATAGTATTCAATTATTATGTAGATTGTATTGGGATATTGATATATGTATGAATTATGTTAGAATTGTATATAGGATGTCCTAATTTGATGAATTTGGTATTGAATTATGTTCGGTCATTGTATGGTTTGATTATTGGTTTGGATTAGTGTATATGGCTATTGGTAAGAGCCTTTGTAAATTGAATTGGTTGAATTGGCTTAGGATTGGATGTGTTGATGATGGAATGATGGTATGTTGACCTAACCTCTTATATATTGTGTAGTATAGGCATTGAATTGTGTTGATCGGTATGGTCCACTTATGCTAGCGGTGCTTATGTTATATAATTGTGAAGAAGGTGGCCTCGCCGACATTACTTTATGAATTATGACGTTATCATGTAATAACTTGTATATGTGATCATTGTGAGGGTCTATATGACTTATGTGTAGATGTGATCTCAAAGCATGAGTTATTCTAATTGATGATAGGTGTCTATAATGGACAATGGTGATGTCTTAATGTGTGTTACTTGATGTTGAAGTATGACTCTTCCTAATTGACTATATGAGTCTTATAATGGTTTGTGATGATGTTTATATAGGAACGAATAGGGCGACTTGTAGTAGACCTAGTTGTCCCTATGTGCTACTTTAATGACATTGTACATGTGATAAGACGAAGTATGTGTGTCTTGTTGTGGTAGACCTATGTCCTTCTACTTGATAAATGAAGAATATGAATGACTCTTTACTTAGTAGGCTAAAGCACCTTTTTCATGAATGTGTATGTGTGATTGAAATATGTTTTTGAACATAGTTAAGAGGGTCATTAATGTGGAACCTTCAACCTAGATAGAAGATTATGATATCCTTTAAGTTGAAAGTTGTAATGGTATATTTCTTGTGTGAATGATGGACTTAGGGGCTGGTTGAATGGAATGGCAGGAAATCATCCTTAGGAAATTCATGAGCTATTCTATTAACTATTGTGTGGCAGCTCTAGTGGACCCCCTTTGGTAAGGTGTATTATGATTTGGTTGTGACTTCTATATGGTACCTCTTCATATGCCCTTAGATTGAATGACTCTATGAGAACAAAGTATAGCACCGAGTGAGTATGCTTGGGGAGTTACACTACTTAAGATGAGACTAAAGTATAAAGAAACCCTTGATATTCCTTAACCATGTGCCTATATGGGATGTGTCCTAGTTCTACCCTTGGCAAGTAGAACACCCTCCATCGGAGTAGGGGAGACTCTGGATTACATGCCTAGCTAGTATGGTCTATGTCAGTTATTTCCTATTCTCATCATGTGGGATACATTATAGCATTTTATAAGTTTTACTTCGTTTAGGAAGTGGAATGGGACACTATCTAGACATTGCACGAGTAGGCTTTGAGGACGCTAGTGTGTAGGTTCCCTAGGTCTTCTCCAAGACCATTATGTGAAAGTCCTTGATTGTTGAATGTCTCTGAAATGGATTAATGAACATAGTGACTTAAGTTAAATGCATGTAAATGGAAATGTACTTATCTAGAGTAGCTTCAAGGATTGCTTAGGTAGGCTTGAAGAGGGTGTATGGGTGGTGTCTTCATGTTTTACTTAGATGAGTCTTAGAGTAATTCTAGGTAGGTAATTAATTGATTAAACATGAATAATTTTGCTTTAGGTAGTCTTAAGGATCACTTAGGTGTGTGTGAAGGGGTTGCATGGGCAGTAACTTCACATCTCACTCAAGTGGGTCTTAGGATAACCTTTGGTTAAAGAGTCTTATGCTTATATGTTTTGAGGTGATATTGATGTTATATTGTGGAATATGACTTATATATGAAGTTATTGTTGAATGTGATATCTTATGTTGTGAGGTTTTCTTCAAAAAGAGCATGTTTTATACTGATGTCCTTTCAGCATATTTTATTGCATTACACCATACTTAGTGCATTCTAATGTACTAATTCCATATATTTTATCTTATCTCTAAAGGTGTAGGTGACATTTGAGAGGAGTCATTGAAGTGAAGCTTGGATATTAGCACTCATTCAACCAAAGTTGTGGTATGTCCTCCATTGATTCGAGAACATCACTATGTTTAGTTTTCTTGTTAAAGGCATTGTAATAGAGTTAGATATTTCTATTTTGTTGATGTATGGGCCGTGACCCAAGATATTCGTGTGTCTAAGATGGTGACTTTGAGACTTAGTCTTTCCTATGATTTTCTATGAAAGATATTTTGAAGTATTATTCAATTGTGTGAAATGTTTTAATTCCGCACTACTTTTCATACACGTATGCAATGAATGATGTCAAAGGTCTTATACAAGACCTCCGAGAATTCAAGTACGCCATGTCCCAACTTAAAGGATGCCCTATCTTCTAGGGTGTACTTCGAGGTCGTGACAGACCCAAACATTGGTAAGCAGGCTTCTAAAGCAACCTGCGTGCAGCCAAGATTTGAAAGGTGTCACGCGTCGCACAACAAACACTTGGTAGGAAAAAAGTGCCTCACAACGCAGGGCCTTCACGAGGCTCACTGCCTCAACCCGAATTTCAGAAAAAGAATTTGGAATTGCCCCCGCGACGTGCAATCACTTCCTAGATTCATTCGCATCGTTTTTAAGTCAATTTGACTTCACAAAAAGACCCAATTAAGTATATTTATTTTTGGTAATTTAAGGGGTGACTATATATATGGATTTAGGGTCAGTTTTAAGTCATTTTTACCCACCCAAATCAATTTTCCAAATAACTCTCACTTTTCACTAAATTCTCTCTAACTCAACCTCCATTGAAGAGCATCGAAAGCTTTGAGAAGCAGACCAAGTTCTCAACTTTTTTCTCAAATTCGTGGATTTAGTCTTCATTAAGGTATGTTTTATTCACTCTTGGGTTCACTTTCACCAAGAGGTCCACTCAAAGTTGATTTCTAAATCACCCAATTTCAAGTTTTTTTTTCTACAAATGGGTTTTTTTCTTAACTTGAAATTGATAATTAATTATGATGAATTGTGATTATCTATGGCTAATTAAGTAAATATTGTTTAGTAATTGATGTTGATCAATGGGAATTTCGTGTGATCCATGTCCTTTCCCTAATTTCCCCAAGTCTTAGATCTTGCTTATAAATTGATTACTGGACTTTTGTTAACTATACTATTCCATTTCATGGATATCCTATTGTCATTTATTGTTGGGACTTGTGTTAACTATGCTATTCCATTCATGGACTTCTTATTTTTATGTATTTTTGGGATTGGATATACTTCTTGGATGAATTCATGGATGAACCCTTTTCCCTAACCCTTGCTATGAATTGGACTTGTAGATGATTAGGATTGTTGGATTTGATCATGTTATTAGTTAATTCACTATATTATGATGATGATGAGTGGATCATTGGATAAATGTGATTCATTGAGGGTATGCTCTTGAAGAAGGTTTTGGAGGCTAATTGGTAAGACCTTTATGATTATGAGTTCTTTACTTCAATGATGATGGTCTATACTTGATGGTGATGTTCAATTGAAGTATTATATGTGATTAGATTAAGAAGATGATGATATGATGAATATGATTAAATGTATTGACTATGTGAATTGTGAGATCATGTTAAGGGTATGATGATACAAGGTTGAATATGAATCACTTGTGTGTGTTACTATGATATGACTATGATATGTTAATCTCAAAAATGAAGGGTTATTATATAAGGAAATTCTCATGCAATACCTAATGAGCTAATGACATGATATACAAAGGGTTAGTCTCATATGGCCTAAACTAAGATATGATGACTAAGAGATGCTTAAAGACATTTGAAAAAGAGACTTTAGCTTAGCACCAAGTGAACTTGACAATGAGAGGTGTTGACTCCCCATAGAAGGGAGATTCACCAAATGTTCTCATGAGATGAGGACTCCAATGCTAATGGTCATGCAGAGGGTTCAAGACGTATCTCCTAGTTCCTTAACTATGTTGCCTCCATAGGAATACTAGCTAGTGGATCCACCTATAATTCTCTGTTCATATTTTGGTTCTACCTTGGCAAGTAGACCACCTTCTTTCGGTGTAGGGTTTCATGACACTGGTTCCATGTTTAGCTCACATGGTCCTTTGTCGGTTAAGGAAATGGTTCCCAAAAGTAAAATGAAAGTAATCAAGTGAACACTAACTAGGGTGACTTAAGGGGTTCTACTTAGTGTAGGTAGGGGTATGGGACACTACTTATACATGGCACAAGGTGACCTTGAGTGAAGTCCTAGGAGGTTGTTCTTACGTACTTATGATATGAATAAAATTTTTATGATGACTTTACATGTTGATGATTCTATATGATGTTAGTTTCATTGATGAACATGCTATTGGTCTAGGTTGATGTACATGATTATGAGGATGCATGATATGAAGGTATATGAAATGTAGGCAGTGCTCATGATCCTTTGCTTGGTTTACTTAATTATGTGGGGTTGTGGGACTTCACATAAGCATTGAACTTGTAGGCTTGGGAATGGGTTGTGAGTAAGGGTCTTATATGTTATGATGTTATGAAATCTTGTACATGAACTATTGTTAGGACATTATGTTGGAGTTATTCATGTTTATATGATCTTAATATGATAACAATCATGTTGATATGATTTTATGTTGATAATATCCATGTTGTCTTGACTTTATGATGATATTGGTCTTCTGTTGAATATGCACTTGTCTTTAGTAGTGTTATGTCTATTGGATTTTATATGTCTTAATTGTGCATAAAGGCTTTTAAAAGTAACTTCGCATTGTTTTGAACTAAATGTCCTTTTGAGCATGCTTTCAAATGGTTTATTGCATATATCCATACTTAGTACATGTGGGTTGTACTAACCCATATTTCTTCCATTTCTACAAATATGTAGGTTCGGGCCATTGAAGTATAAAGGTCTCTTTGCAAGAAGACTTAGACTTTCCCCAATTTTTTGGTAGGTCCTCCAGTTCGAGGATGGTGCCATTTTTTCTACCTTAGTTGTATTGCTATTGTCTAAAGCCATTCATTTGTTCCCTATTCTTGAAGATATTGTTTTGAGCCCTATTTGGCAATATGAATTGGTATAAGGGCTATGCACGAATGTTGTACTTCGTTTTAGATGGTTTAATGCGAGATTTAGTATTAGACTAATTCTTATGTATTGGTTATGTTACTAAATGAAAATCATATGTAAGCTTCACTAAGAGAGGAGACTATTTAAACTCCATATACGATATGTGAGAGGTCTATGTATACCTCAATATGTAAAAAAGTTTTAATTTTCCACATTTTTGACCTATGAAATGTTATGACGAATGCTAAGGGATAGTCGAAGTCTTCTTTGAGGATGACAACACCGGTTACGTATAGGGGGTGCTCCCTAGTCTTGACACCCATAAATCATGTAACCAACGTGGTAAGAAAGGGTCATATTTTTTAGATGATTCCTTAATTCCTTTTAGCATTGACTAGTGGATCCACTTTGTAGTAGTTTCTTTACCACGACAAAGTATAACAAAGTTCTGGTAGTGTGGGTGAGACGTTGTATCATCACATAACTCATAGTGATATTTTGGTTAGTGAATATACCAGAGAGTTATTTTGTATTTTTATATACAATTTGAATTATTATTGTATTCTTCAATACACTTGAGTTATTATCTACTCTTTTAAAAGCTTTCCGTATATCTCATCTTTTATTGTTCATTTATCCTTGAGTACCTTGAGTTTAGTATCATATCTTTGAGTTGAGTCTTTGAGTTGAGTATCTTATTCTTGAGTTGAGTTTAGTTGAATGAGTTGAGAAGAGTTAAGTATGTTTCGTTTTATCAAGTTCTATCCCATGCTTATGCTTTAGAATTCCCCTTACATGTTCGTACATTCCATATACTGAGCCATTTGGCCTGCATCATTTCATGATGTGGATACATGTATTCAGGATCACCTAAAAGTGCTTTGTTGAGGTCATGTGATATTCCAGTCACCTTTGGTGAGCCTTCTTATATTCTGGAGGACTTTACCTTTACCTTGCAGTTATTATTTTTGAGATGGCATGGGTCTTGTCCCGATATCTTTCTGTAATAATAGAGGCTTCATAGATAGACGGAGTTGAAGAGTTTCTGCATTTACTTTCTTTTGAGTATTTCATACTTTCATAAAGTTCACTATTGGAGTTCAATGAAATTAATTTAGTTGTAAGATTATGTATGCTTGAGTTAGTCTTCCACTTGTAGCCAGCCAGGATGAAGGTTTACTTAGGGACCAACGATGGTTCTCAAGTGCCAGCCACGTCCAGGATGTAGGCTCGGGTTGTGATAGGTATTCTTAGATATCTTTGAGACTCAATTTATTCTGTAAGTATTCATTAGTTTGAAGCTTCCATATGCATGTTTTAATCTATCACTCAGTAGTCAGTCAGGCCAAGAGTTCGCTTGCGACCAACAATAATTTCAAAATCCCAACCACGTTCAAGGTGAAGGCTCGAGATGTGACACCTATTTATCTTTTATGCACTCTCAAATGGGAACAACTATTTCAGGATTCCCTATATGAGCATTACATCTATCCTTTACCTTAAAGATAAGCATTCCATAGCTAGTACTAGAGCAGATGATAGGTGACTGATGAAACTTGCCATGGTTTTCACATTATGCATAATTGTGGGGTTGAGTCAAGATTGTATCCTCATTGGTGTGATGACAATGAAACCAACGAAGAACTCTATCAACAAATGTACCACTACCCCATGTACACAATTCAACTTTTCTCCAAAACTTTAGTGTTAATTCATTATTCTTTGTTAAACCATGATTGATGCATAGATGGACATATGGAAGTGATGAAGATACATTAGTGTTTCAATGTACGAAGGAGATGAAGAATACCAACGAGATGAGTTTGGGGGACTGAGATTGGTATGAATTCATTTAATTAAGTCGATCGGATTCGTCTAAAGAAAGGAATTTGGATGATGTTAGTTGATTTGTAGATTTTAATCCAATTGAGGGGTACACATAATAAGTTTATTAATAGTAGGGTTATGAATAACTCGATATTAACTATAAGGGTAAGGTTAACTATAAACTAAAGGTGGGTGATATTTTTTCTAATCCTTTTTCCTATATTAGATTTACTTAAGAACAGTTTTGGTAAAAGGCAATAATTCACCTCTAAATTTTTTTCAAAAAATCAGTTTCACGTTTAAATTATCACGACAACCTATTACACACCTTTACTATTCAAAAGAAAATTTATTTACCCCAAAAATTGGCATGGAAAAAAAAGAAAAAGTATGTTTGGTAAAATATTAAGTGAAAAATAATAATCAAACTCCTCTTTTCCCCCACGTCTCCGGGCAATCACTCCATTCCTCCTCCTCGTCTTCTTCCTCACACCGCACCCACATCTTCTTATTCCTATTTATTTTTAAAAAAAAAATTCATCACCTTCCATACTCGATTTCCATCTACCCCACTCCACCCCACCCCACCGAATTCTCCTCCCTTCCAATCATATTCTATTTAATTTTTATAGATTTCACCATCTCCAATAAATTCAATTTTGTCACCGACTTTTTTGGTGGTTCATAACATTGATGATTGAGTTTAAAAAACAAAATATAATGATGAATTCATTAGTGATTGATAGTTGGTTACAAAGAAGTGGAAATAAAGATGGTGAAGAAGAATAAACCGATATTGATAATTGTGGTGGTGATAGTTTTTGGTGGGTTTTGTACCTTTGATGGTAATGATGTGATTTTTCTGATGACTTTAATTATGTATGTTTAATTTTGTGCAGTATCTTTATAACTTTTGTGGGGATGATGGTGATAGTGTGATTCCTATGGTGGGTTTGATCATAGGTAGTGAAATTTGTGACAACTATTTTGATTTTATATGGTGAAATATATAGATTCTGCGGTAATAGACTGGCAATGGCAGTGGTTCTATGGTGGTGTTCATTGAATAAGAAGTAATTGAATGACATGGAGATTATTTTTTTTGAAATTTGACACGGCATCTGATGTGGCATTGAGATGAAATTTATGTGGCGCGAGTGTGATACAACTATCCTTGTGAGAGTGGTGTTATGAATCTCAGGGTAAATAATTTCACTTTTGAGTAGTACAAATGTATAATAGATAGATGTCAAAATAGACAAAGAAGGAAAAATCAAGAAATTAACATCCAACTGAAATGACATATGACCGTGGATCCATTCGTGAAAATATTCAAAGAATATGCAAAAAATAAGGCTTTGCAAATTATCAAGTTATAGATCGTATGTCACATTTACAGTTCATACATTTGAAGAGGATCAAGTTAATAGAAAGATCTATGATAGAAACCACAGACCGAGAATCCACAATGGAGGATCACAAACTGTAAGGTTAAACTTACAACAGAGTATACAGTACAACATAAGGATGGGACCGTTGATGGTGTTCATGGATAATTTAATTTGAAGGATTTCGAATTTGTGGGCCATCATGAATATTTTTCATAGGATTTTTGTAACACGGGGTAACACCTTTTATTAGAGAAGATGAAAAAATACATCTTTCCAGGATCTGGTGTAAGAACCAATGAATCGTGTGTCAAACCACGGACAGTAGGTGGGGTCCCACGGTTCAGCCCCAGACTTTAGGGCAATTTCAGGATCAAAATATGAGACTTACGGTTGTGGTCCATGGTCCGTTGATGGTCTCTGATCTCACCCACAACTGACTAGTACAGTCCGTGATTGGACTCACAGACTGTAGGTGAGGGTCAATAACTATTTAGAGAGAAACGGTTGTTGGGACACCTTCAAATGGTTATATCGTTTAGCAAAAAATGAATTAGGTAGCGTATGAACTATCAAATTTAAGATAATTGAATTATCTTCCCAACGCCATCAAGTTTGCTAAAATTCAAGCTCCGAGCAAAAAGTTATGCTCGTTTTAGTAAATCCCTATAGGGAAGAGCATGAACCACGACCCAGTCGATAGTTGGTAGTTCAAACGACGGCCGTTAGACCTATAGCAGATGACACTCATTAGTTTTAAGTAAGGGTCATTTGGTCCTTTTCCATATACATTAAGCATTTAAACGACGTCGTTTGATTCCTAAGCTACGTCGTTTTACTAGGTCTAAGCCTAAAAATCTATTAAGACATACCCAAAACCCTCATTCTCCAATAATAATCCATATTAGAAAGAAAAGAAGAGAAAGCGGTGCCAATTTGTATCAAGAACAACAAGCAATATTTTTCAAGTTTCATCCACGAAATCCAAAGAATTTCTTTGTAGATTTCATCACTAGGTATTTTGATTTGACTTGTGAGTTCCTTTCATCCACTAGGTCCCTAAAATTCAGTAAGTTCCTTGATTCTATATAGCTTGTTTAGACACGGGGTTTGTAAAATCTTGGAAATTTGTTGTGATTTTAGTTGTCATGAAAAAGAATTAAAAGTTCTCACAAATCTTAGAGACACTTTCTGTGGACAATCGAGGGACCAAATTCATCATACTCGCCTTGTGTTATCAACATCTACATAGGATGTAGACATTAGTGTTGAATCCTTTTAGCTTAAAAAAAGTTAAGAATGCATTCATAGTTAGATTAACCGTTTGAGACCAAGAATTGATAGATTGATATGTTAAATAAAGTAAGGAGAAACTAACTCTTTTAAAAGTATTGAGGGAATCTAGAATTGGTTCTCCTATCCAGGTGTTATACTTCCCATCAGTTGGTGAAACAACTTTGATCTTCGTGCCCTTTGGAGAAAGAGCAGTGATTTCCTGGCTTATATGTTCTGCTATACCAGGAAACATAGTTTAGCCACCACTAAGCACAATGTTTAAAAATAAATCCTTTCTAATATCAACATCGCTTTTCATGATTGAATTGTAGACTTTTTCATGGATTCTTGTCGGTCACATCCCGAACAATGATGGCTGGAATAGGACTTCAGGAAAATGGAACCTCTTAGTACAAATATTACGGACTTGTCCAGAAGGAAGTTCAAAGGCCTTCTAAACTGAAGATCTGTTTTTTTGCCTTTTCAATCTTCTTTCAACATCCAGTTGAACATAAGTAATTTTCTCCTTCATACGCCTAGTAGCATGTTATCTTATTGTACCGTGAAATGCATAACCCACTCGGAGAGAATTCTCGTGAGGTAATCTTGTAATATCTTAACCACCTATACCTAACCACAAGATTGCATGAGGAAGTGCATGTCCCTCATAGATGGGGACCGTGTGGGTCGCACTATCACCAAAATTAAGCTTAATGTGCGGTTAAAAAGTCACAAACAAAATTAGTAACTTGTTAAAATCAAATAGTAGAGAAGCAGTATTTTTTCTTCTGCTTACCAGTTAGGTGACCATTAGCAAACTGAGAGAGAAAGACTGATTGCAACATACATGGATGGAACACTGAATTTAGTTCATTGTAAAATATGTGATGCCAAATTTTCTCCATATCATCCCAGTTTTTGCCATGCCATGTTCAATGGTATATTGCATAGTCTACGTTGAGCTTCTTTAAATCAACGACTACTTTTAGTTTATTATTTTGATAATGATACGTGAAATCCCATGACACTATCCATGAACTTCAAATTGTCAAAGTTTTGTCGAAACTCCTACATGGTAAAACTCTGACACATTGTCCTGAGTTTTTTTCTTCCATATTTTCATTATGGATACATATATTCAAATTTCATGTCTTTATTAAAAAGCAGCTAAGGTTTGAATTATTTTTTAATGATGGTCAAAGGTTGGCGGTATAAAAATAATTATCATCCTTCCTCCACACACTTATTTACGGTGAATTAGATAATAACGCCATATATTTGCGCAAAATTATAGAGTAGGTAGAGCATTTTGTCATTGGTAATTCAGTAATTGTGTCTACCACATCATGCCTAACAAAATAGTTCTTAATGGGATTGAGCATCACTTCACAAAAAGGAACAGGTAGATCACTATAGCATAAATGAAGCATTCATTTGAAGGGATTTAACTATAGAGGATTTTAAGTTCTCACTAAGTTTAGAGATACTTCCTGTGGACAATTCATCATATTCCCAATTAGTTATACATATCTGCACGTGAAAAATATATTAGCAGTCAATTAAAAATTAACAAGAAAACAATCGTAGTTAGAGCCAATTATTTGAGACTATAGACTTAATCGGTAGATTTATTGATCCGTCAAGTAAAGCAACAATAAACTAACTTGTTGGAAAGTACCGAGTGAAGCGAGAACTGATCCTCCTATTCAGGTGTTGTACTTCCTCTCAAATTAAGATACTCGGTAATATGACGACCACCAAGATTTAACAATGAGATAGCATGGGAAACTTAATTTCCCTCATATATACGGATAGTGTGGCTCACATTATCACTAGAATCGACCACAATACCTTGTTGTAAAACAACAAATGAAATTAGTATTACTAACTAAAACAATAGAATAAAACAAGCTTATGTCCGTATAAAATTCTGGTTAATTCTTACCAGTTGTACGACCATTAACTAACAGAGAAAGAACGACCTGGTTTTCAACATACATGGCTAGAACATTGAATTTCTCAAACATGACTTAAGTCCTTTTATCTTGGTTAGCCTTGGGGATAAATGGTGCCTCGGTCGAGGACGACCAACTATACTTGGGAAAACAACCCTGGTGTGTGTGTATATATATAGATTGCCAATTTGGTTCTTAATATTTAAACAAAAAATCACATGATTGGTTGTAAATTTTGATAATTTTGGAATAAGTATGTTAGTGGGTAATCAATAAATAATATTGACTAGTAAGGTGATGATTATTAGTTATATGATAGTGCTTGGAATACGGATGGATGGTTGTTTCGTTTAGAGACCAAAGATACATGTTTGTCACTAATTTTAGGGTTCTTCTAGTTTATTGTTATAGTTAACTCAAAAATCAAGTTTTAATAATATTGAACTATGTAACTAAATATTAGGCCTGGTATATTATATGAATATTAGAACATTTATGATATTTGAACTCAAGCCTAGGCTTGAAATTTGTAGAAAATTGAAGGAGATGGCATGTTTATTGGCATCAAGATTGAAGAACTTGATTATAGATTTGGGTGAGTTTTTGGGCTTAGGCTGAACCTATAGTGATGTGAGCGTTGTTAGTTTTGAAATCTTATTGTGATTATGTACTTGAATAAATTTCATTAATTTGGAAGCTCATGAAAAGGCAAGACTCAAGTCCCGGAGCGAATTGTTGATTAAATGAGGCAAGTGGATTTCTAAATCCTTGTTAAGTGCATAAAATGGTGTATTTCCTTGTGGTATGTGTATGGGAATAATGAGAATTGCTGATGGGTTTACTTGTCCATGTTGTATAATTCTAATAATGTATAAAAAAGGTAATAAAAGATAATGTGATTATTTATTGGTTTGTGATGTTTGAAATTGATTTGAAAGGCTTATTGATTAATTTTTTATGTATACACAGTTGTGTTGTTGTGAATTGTGCATTTTATGAAAATGCTCATCTTCTCATTACTTGTGTGAACATGTCAATTACATTTGTTCTGAGACATGATTGTGATAAGGGTTATGTGAATTGAGGAAGAATAAGAAATTAAAGAGGATGTACCATTTTGAGTGACGTGTCGCATGTCGTGACATATACAATATTTCATGGTAACGTGTCGCATGCATGATAGATTTTATTATCAAGGGACGGGTTGCAGGCCACAACAGATTTTATTATCGAGGGTCGTGTCACACGCTGTGACAGATGCATGTATATGTGTGTCCCCCATGTGTCCCGAATTGAGAGACAACGGGTGTTTATCATTAGGTTAGACATGCATCACTATACTTGAAATTTTATTTCATTGCACTGCACATTCTTATCATTGATGAACTTGATCTTGTGTGTTGTTGATCTTGTGAGTGCCTTTATGTGGAAGTTGTGTGTCACGCCCAAGCCTATACCTCGAACGTGGCTGACACTGGAGAACCATTGTTGGCCCTAAGTGAACCCTTGTCCTGACTAACTACTAAGTGGAAGACTTAAATTATGAAATACAAAGATTCAATGCAACTTTAAACAAATGTCTCAAAATAAACTGAGAACGTTCAGGATAAGCATGCAGTCTTACCAAAAATGACAACTCAAGTCTTAACATATGAAATAACAATGTAAAGACAAAATAAACTACTAACTGTCTATGAATCCTCTAAAACTGAGAGGGATATCGGGACAAGACCCCGGATCATCCTAACCACTGAAATACTAAAGAAAACAATATAAAAAGGGCCCTATGTAAAGCAAGGAGACTCACCAACTGACTCTCAGTGCTCAACTGGATGAACGAGGTGTTGGATGCAAATCCTTGTTATCTGTATCTACATCATAATACGATGCATGCTAACTGGCATTATTTCATTGAATGTACGAGTATGCGAGGGGAAAACTAAACATGACATAAGCTTGAAATGAATCTGGAAAGAACACTTACCTTGGCTTTACTTAACTCAGGAATACTCAAAACAAATGTGAAGTAAAACAACAATAAAGGTTCAGTTTAAACAAAGCATTTAAAACAGTAAATGAAAAGTCGATGTATTTAAAGAAATACAATAACAACTTAATTACATATAAAGTAGTATAATAATATTGTGGGAGTTTCTATAACATACAACCATCTGTACGAGCTAAAGTGATGACACAACATCTCGCCTATGCTTTCAGAACTGTCCTATACAATGCCATGATATAGAACGCCTCAACTAAGTGGATCCACTAGTATATGCTAAAAAGCACCAAGTAATCATCTAAAAATATGATCCTTTTCTACCCACAATGGCTACATAGTTAATGGATATGTTGAGTTATTATGAACTCGTCCCTATATTGGGGCAAAATCACTCAAAACATAGCTTAAAAGTTCTCTTGGAAATCGGTGTTTCTTTTCTTATTTAAATGTGAATTTTTTTTAAATCTTGGGAATACTTAGTTCCCGTACTACCTTTGAAGAAATGAACTTTACTCTTACTCTTACTCAACTCAATGTTTAATTCTTAAAACACGTTTAAAGGTTTGTAAAGACTTCTTAAAATGACTCAAAATATTCTCAGGACTTGACTCTTAACTCTACCTTGAATTTGAATTATGAATTCAAGGTTATGATTTGTGATAGGAAAGATCTCGTGATGTTTAGGAATAATTTAGATAGTTAAACAAGAGAAACAATCAAGAAATTATAGTTTGGGACCAAGTCCGCGATGCGGAGATGCATTTAAATATTTGATCGCAAAAATCATTTTGAAACAGAGGAGTTCACATCCTTTACATGACACAAAGTGAAAATTTGTTCACATGGGAGCAAGTCCGTGACATGGACCTGCGTACCAAAACTTGCTCGACTTTTTCCTTTTTCATTTTCCAACCCCAATTTGCCCAATTTGAATTATTTTTCTCAATTTGTCTTTATATTCAAATATCCAATATATGTACACTAGAATCTAAGTCAAAACACTTTAACAATCAACATGAAACTCTCAAAAACTTCTGAATCTCTTCCCAAATTCAGGAACAAAGTAATTCAAGAAGACACATCAAGAATATTCAAACTTCCAATTTTTTTAGGATGAATACACACTAAAATAAACATGGTTGGCACGTGGGTGAAGGAAACCAACATTGTGAAAATCTCACATACCTCGTAGGATTGAATCCTTGGCGAAATCCACAACGAAATCTTATGATCTTGATTAAATCCTTACCTTCTCTTCGTCCTAGCGTGATTTTGGAATGCGTTAACTGAATTAGCTCAGTTTAGACTCCAATTAAACTTCTAAAAACGAAATAAATTAATTTGGTATGGAAATGACCCTAATACCCTCGTAAAATCCAGTTTTGACTTTCCTTAGCTAGACAACCCAACTTCTAATGAGCATATCTCCCTTATACGAACTTGAAATTGGCCAAACTCGAAGGCGTTAGAAAGATAATTCAGAGATCTTTTCTACTGTATTTTGTAGCACACCTAAATAATATTTATATAGTTTTTATGATCGTTTGAAATTGACCCAAAACTCGCACTAAACATAACTTAACCAATTTCCAGATTTTTCATTCTTTCTAAAAATGACTTTTCTAATTATAGCTCCTTTTATTTCTTTCAATTAGTGAGATGTTACAATATCTTCCACTTGGAAACATTAGTCCTCGAATGAGATTATTCTTAGTAAGCTAAGGGCATAACATCAAATCAGACACCCAACAAAAAAACCTAACACATCAAGCATATCAATTTAAAAAGTACTAAGAATAGAATTAGTACCTTGATCTGGATTTCACTAGCTCAAAGAGATATGGATATCTCTTATTAATATCCTCCTCAGCTTGCCAAGTCGCTTCCTCAACAAACTGATTTCTCCTATGAACTTTGACTGATGCTACCTCCTTGGTCCTCAACTTGCGAACTGCAACATTCCAGAAAAAAACGTATATGTCTAGTAAAGAGCCAAATAGATTTCAAGAATGCATTTGGGAAAATGTAGGCATCTCAATGCCCAATATTGAATAGTATTGGGCATAATACAAAAATATTGGCTAAAGGTGATAGCCAATTTTCTATGTATGAATAAGCACTCATTGAGAATGGTACCTGCAATAAAGACCCTAAGCTAAAAACATAGATTTTCAAGTATTCACTGAGGTATGAGGCATCACAGTGTCAAGCCTAGATACCATTCCACATGACCATCTAAAATGATCATGTAAATTAGCAGTGCCCAAGGACATGTTGAGGGTCCTTGGGACAATAAGTGAGCATTCCCAAATAAGCCATTAAGATAAATTAGTTAGGAAAGTGTAACAAACCAATGTGCAAGCACATGGGCAACAGACGTGAAGGAACCGACCAAGGGGACCACGGAACCACCCTAACCGAATTCGGTTAGGGCGGTTAGGCATGACACGCATGGGCGGGTCCCTCCATGTGGGACCAGCCAACCTAACTAACTCTAAGTCCTAACCAACTATCCTAACTAGCCAACTAACCTAGGACTAACCGAATTGGACCCCTAATGCACCCGACAACCTAGGACAAATTGGGTGGAACCGAGTACTAGTTAAGGGGACAACCTAGTACCTAACCTAGGATGGTCCAAAAGGGTTAGCTATGTTCCCAAAGACTTGGGGGTATTTTAGTAATTTCCCTAGGTCCATAAATTAATTAAATTAAGGATTTAATTAATTAATTAAAAGTCAAAATGTTGACCGAAACAAGGTCAATGCCGATTTCCAGATTTTGGTCAAAGTCAACATCTTTCTTTGTTTAGTCAACTTAGCAAGGGCGTTTTGCTAATTTACTAATCAGTTGGTTAATTTACTAAAATAGCCTTAGTTGAATAAGTCAAAGTCAGTTCCTAAACCTAATCATTCACGATCAAACACTTAGAACAAAAATGCAAAGGCAGTAGAATCAGAACGCTAAAACGTGAAAAGTTCCATCGACGTTCTAGGGGAATTCCAAGGTTTCTTCAAGGTTTCGTTCAAGGTGGTCTTCGTAGATTAAGTTCTACATAAGGTATGGGTTTCTCTCATGGACTTCTTTCTCCAAGAAAACTTTCTTTCGAACGATTTATGAGATCTTGAAAACTAGGGTTGTTCCCGTATTCTCGCCGAACTCCCTTGTCCGTAGTATCCTTTTCGATGCAATATTGAATAGGTTAGAAATCATATTGTTGGTATGTGGTGCTGGCTGTTCTTTACGTTTATTATTCTTGAATGATGAATATCGAATGAACCTATGATATTGAAATCGTATGAAGCTAAATGTGTAAAATGTGAATTAAGAATCATTGAAGACGTTAGGTACGTCCGTGAACGTTAAGTGTGATGTGTGACGTCTTAATGCATACTTACTATTAAGGTGACTTTATGAAGGTGTTACATTCATCAAATGTTAATATGATGCTGTCCAAGATGCTTAAAAACGTTATGCCGAAAGTCATGAACTAAGATTGGCTAAAAAGATCTCCATGAAATCATAATTTGAGTGATTGTTTGGCTATTGCCAATAAAATTGGCTGACACTACTTTGTCAAAAAGGAGGCGTGCAAATGGCTATGAGCTTATGTAAATGATTAAAATATTGGCTAATGAATAATATAAATATCCAACCAAGCATGAAAGAATGTAAAATTGGCATATGCCAACAAAGATGGTTATGTAATCTATACCCAATTATTTATGCCAATACTAATCATATGCCAATCTTGTGTAGTTAGAATATCAAATGATATTATAAGCACTTCTAAAGTAATTCAATGAATCCATAACCAAGGGCATGCCATTCATTGGAACAAATCCCAACATGCTCTAAAAGAATGAACTATGAACATATGTAACTCATTGAAAGAAGTGCTCATCGTCCATAAACGATGAAATGAATCTACTACAATAAAGTAAAGAAGTAACGTGATTTATAACATAATTAAAGGGGTCTGAACTAAGTAAGTGACGAGAATGGGATGCTAAAGAAAGTGAGACAAGTCTTACTTACACCTAAGCTACTATGTTAAAAGAATACTCACGAATGAAGGTGCTAGAATGTGTGAGACTAGTCTCATTAACACCTAAGGATGATATGTAAGGACAATTCAAATTTCATCAATGTAAAGTAAGGATGATATGTAATAACAATTCACATTTCATCAATGTAAAGTAAGGATGATATGTAAGGACAATTCACATTTCATCAATGTAAAGTAAGGATGACAAGTCATCAAAAGAGGAAGTAAATCTCAATCTAGAATCAAGCTTCCATAATGCTTGAGTCAACTCTAAAAGATAAAGAAGATAATGAAAGTAAGCACAACACCGATAGACTAGTTATGAGCATGTGCTTGCACGTGTAAGCCTCGTGAGACGAGGCTACCACCGAGGTGTATAAGTAGTCACATTAAGTCCCTAGTCTTCGAACTATGTCTAGACAACATAGGAACTAGCCAGTGGTTTCCACCTAAGTGAGCTAGGTATGTTCGGTTTCACTTTGGACGGTGATTCCACCCCTTATCGGTGTGGGGCAGACACTGGATTTCATGTTTAGCTCACATGATCTATGTCGGTTAATGCTCACGATATGTTCTTGGGTCACTATAGCCATGAGACACTCCTTTTCGGTGTGGAGTGAACACTTGAGATGGATTCGCCTTAGCTGGGGATCACCCTTTTCGGTGTGGGGAAGACACTGGATTTCATGAGTAGCTCACATGATCTAGATTCATTTTAACCGGTGAATCACCTCTTTTCAATGTGGGGAAGACACTGGATTTCATGTTAAGCTCGCATGATATTATTCCTAATGATGTCACTATGAAAGTGAGAACGAATGATGATAATGGAACGCATGTTCAAAGTGAGCAATGAAGAAGAGCTTAAGAATGTCAATTTTCAATGTCACACTCATGAAGTTTCAGCAAATAATGGGCAAAGCCAAATAAGATTGGCTTATAATGACTTCTTATATGATGCCAATAAAGGGAAGTAGAAACAGAAATGTTTACTAAATACCTCATAACTTCCCTAATATGAAAGTAATGAAATAGATGGCATAGCCAATAGAGACTGGCTTATGAGATGTTAATGAATATATAAAGTAATGAATGACTCATTGTAAGATAGTGAAAGCATTCCTTAGTCCTTGGATTACTTACATCGATTCATTGTGGGTATGGGACTACAATGAATCATTTCACTTGTAAGTCAAACATAGTACTAAAGGAATTATTGAACTACACAACAACAAGAAGAATAAGACTGAAAAATAAACTAAGTCCGCAAAGAGGAGCTCTCGGGTTGGGCATGATCAAATTTTCAAATCTTCGCTCGAGTTGTTCTAAAGTTATGTTATGATACTAATGTCTTGTAATCATATAGAAAATGAGTTGTGTGCTTTAAATGAATTAAAATACATCATATTCATACCACAATTAACAACTAACGAATTAGGAAAGTCTAATGACTAGACTTTCCAGAAATGAGATGTTGCTTAGGAAGAGCTTTCATTGATCATGCATAGCGTTATGTGTATTTTTGCATACACCCATACTTAGTACAAGTGGTGTACTAACACCCTACTATTTACTATTTTTATAGGTGCAGGTCAGAGGACAGATTGACGACACATGCAGTGGTTTGGACTTCAGCGTTTCTCCAGACCATTTGGTAGGTCTTCTTGATTTCGAGGATGGTACAACTTAGTCTAGCGTTAGATATAAACATAGCTAGTGGATGTTTTCCCTAGCGTTTCCTTCACAGTTTATTTTGAAGCTTTTTGTAATAAGGCCGTCTTTGGCAAACATATTTATTATATATTCATATTCTATTTCGAGTTGATTCTTATGATAGATGGTTATTTCATTACGTTGAGCTTAGTATATGATGTAACTAGTTAATAAGTATATGAAGTCTATGTATACTTCATACGTTTTAAAAGTTTTAAATTTTCCGCAAATTTAACTAGATGAATGTGATGAATGCAAGATGAGGATTGTCTGCGACCTCTGAGAGTTTAACGACGCTGGTTGCGATTGGGATTTCAGGATCCGGGTCGTTACACGAACCTGTCGGTCTAGAATCTGAACAAGGAAGTCCTCATAAGACAAGCTATCCTTGATACCAATATCTTCAGTTATTATGATAAGTGAAGGATATCCCATTCAATTCTTCAACATGGAAATATGAAATACTGGATAGACCGCTCTAACTCTTGGGGTAGCTCTAACTCATAAGCTACATTACAAATCCTTTTGGATATTCTGTAAGGGCCAATATACTGGGGACTAAGCTTCCCTTTCTTAACAAATATCATAACACCCTTTATGGGTGAAACTTTCAAGTATATCCAATCATCTACTTCAAAATCTAGTCCCTTCTCCTAACATCAGTGTAGGATTTGTGACGACTCTGTGTTGTTTTAACCTCTCTTGAATGACTTTCACTTTCTCCATAACTTGATGAACTAAGTTTGGTCCTATCAACCATGCTTCACCAACTTCAAACCCATCCAATAGGAGATCTTCATCTTCTCCCATAAAGAACTTCATAAGGAGTCATTTGGATGCTAGAATGGTAACTATTATTGCAAGCAAACTCAATGATAGGTAAGTGATCATCCCAATTACCCTTAAAGTTAATCACACAGGCCCTCAATATATCTTCTAAGGTCTAAATAGTGCTCTGCTTGACCATCTGTATGAAGATGGAAAGCAGTACTCACGTTCACATTTGAACCCAAACCTTTCCAAAAAGATTTCTAAAACTGTGCAGTAAATTGTGTACCTCTATCTGATATAAAGAAAACTATAACTCAATGAAGCCTTACTACCTCTTGAATATATAACGTTGAATAGTCCTCGGCTTTATGGGTAGTCTTTACTGGCAAAAGGTGAGCTGATTTGGTCATTCGATCCATAATCACCCATATAGAATCATGTTGCCTGCGAGACTGTGGAAAACCTATGATGAAATCCATATTAATTATCTCCCATTACATTCTGGATGTTCTATATTCTGATCAATACCATCGGACCTTTGGTGCTCTACTTTAACTTGTTTGCAATTTAAGCATTTAGCAGCGAACTTAGCAAGCCTTTCTTCATACTATTCCACCAATATACTTCCCTCATCACGATACATATTTGTGGAGCCCGGATGAATGGAATATCTAGAGCTATGAGATTCCTCCATAATTCTCTCTTGAAGTTCATCCACCCTTGGTACACAAAGTCTACCTTGATATCTCAAGACACCATCTCTCCCTTGTTCAAAACCATTAATTTTTTCATATGAACATTTGCCTTCAATTCAAGCAAAATAGGATCTTGGTGTTGCTTTTCTTTCACTTCTGACACTAATGATGATTAAACCCCATTCATCACCACTACTCCTCATTCTGTGAAGTCCATTCGTCGAACTCCTAATTGTGCAAGTCTATGGGTATCTTTCGTTAACTCTTTCTTTTCTTCCTCAAAATGGGTGGTACTACCCATAAACAATCTACTCAAGGCATCAACAACAACATTAGTCTTACCTGGGTGATAAAGAGTAATTATGTCATAATCCCATAATCTTTGAGTAACTCTAACCACCTTCTCTTTCTGACTAAACAAATACTGAAGGCTCTTATGATAGTTGAACACATCTACATGAACACCATAAAGATAGTGATGCCATATTTTGAAAGCAAATACTATGTCAACTAACTCTAAGTCATGGGTTAGGTAGTTCCTCTCGTGAACCATAAGCTTTCTGGAGGAATAAGCTATAACTTTGCAATTTTGCATTAACACACAACCCAAACAATCTCTAGTCGCATCACAATATACAACAAAACCTTGCGTACCTTCTGAGGAAGTAGTCAAACTCTTTTTCAATTCCTGAAAACTTTTCTCACAAGCTTCAAACCATTAAAACTTTACTATTTTATTAGTCAACTGGGTCAAAAGGGATGAAATATATGAGAACCCCTTTATGAACCTTCAATAATATTAGGCCAACCCCAAGATACTCCTAATATCATTTGGAGATGAGGGTCTTAGCCAATTCTTCATTGCTTCTATTTTCGAGTGTCAACTGTAATCCCAGCATTGGAAATAATGTAGACAAAGAATGCCACAAGATCAAGCCAAAAATCAAATTTAGAGAACTTACATACACCTCTCTATCCCTTAGAGTTTGCAGGACTATGCTAAGATGGATAGCATGATCTTCCAATTCGTCGAATAAATCAGAATGTCATCAATGAACACAATAACAAACATATCTAAATAAGGATTAAATACTATAGTCATAAGGTACATAAATGTTGCAGGATTATTATTTAATTAGAATGACATAACAAGAAACTAATAATGACCATTACGGGTCTTGAATATAATCTTTGGAATAGCACATCCCTTACTCTTAACTGATGGTAGCAGGTCTATCCTAGAGAAACACGTGGCACCCTGAAGTTGATCTAAAAGATCATCGATTCTAGGAATAGGATAGTTATTTTTGATGGTAACCTTGTTTAAATGACGGTAATCTATACACATCCTATGGGAACCATATTTCTTTTACACAAATAGACCCAAGTGCCCCAAGGTGAGACACTTGGTCAAATGAAACCTTATTCTAGGAGATATTTCAAGTGTTCTTTTAACTCTTTCAACTCTGTTGGTGCCATTCTGTATGGAGGAATAGATATAGGACGAGTATCGGGAAGAATGTTTATGACAAAGTTTATCTCTCTTAGGAGGGACTCAAGGTAGATGATCGGGAAAGACTTCTAGAAACTCACTCACAACTGGAATTGAATCAGTAGGAGGTGTCTCAACACTAGAGTCATCAACTCGGACCAAGTGATAGACACAACATTTAGAAACTAACTTTCTCACCTTAAGGTACGAAATAAAATGACCCTTTGGCACTGCTGAACTGCTACTCTACTCTATCACTGGCTCATTAGGAAATTGGAACTTGACAACTCGAGTTCTATAGTCAATGGAGGCATAAAAGGCATGAAGCCAGTCCATACCTATAATAACATCAAAATTGACCATGTCTAGTTCAACTAAATCAGCCATGGTGCTCTTATGATTGACAGAAATGGTACAATCACAGTAGACTCTTTCAGCTAGAATAGACTCCCTAAAAGGTGTAGAAACACAAAACGGCTCACAAAATTTGTCAAAAAGAACATCAAATTTTACCACAACATAAGAAGTCACAAAATAAACTCGACCCAGGGTCTAACAAAGCATAAATGTAATAGTAAAGACTTTGATCACACCTGTGACAACATTTGGAGAAACCTATTGCTCCTGATGACTCGCGATATCATATAGGAGGTTTGTTCCTCCACCAGTACCTGAAGTAGCTCCTCTAGATGTATCTCTTGCTTGTGGAGCAACTGATACTAATTTTGATCTATATCCCTTATTTCTATTACCTGGCAAGTTCTTAGGGAACTCTTTCATTAAGTGACCCTCTTGAAAAAAACTTAAAACATCTAGTGGATCCTTCAGGACACTTACGTGGGTGGTTCTTACCACACTTAGCACATGCAGAAGCCTAGTTACCTCCTTGTGCCATACTATCTTAAGAATACGCATGTCTAAATTTGAAGTTCTACAAAATCTGATCATTATACTCACATTTGTTCGTGGGAGCAGGTGCACTAGCAGATGATAGAGTAGGTACCTTTTTCTTTTGTTGAAAGGAAGGACAATTCACAATGCTCTTTTGCTGGCCCGACTTATTCCCTGTCTTGGCCGTCTTGTTTCTAAACTCTTCTCTATCCCTTAGTTTCTCTTCCTCAACCTTCTACACATAAACCATGAAACTCTCTATATCCATGTCCCATATTAGCATAAGTTACTTTCCCTCCTTGCTTGACAGGGGAGACATCCCCGCAACAAAAAAAATAGTCCTACTTCTCTTATTCTTGACCATTTCCGGAGCATATTGGGAGAGTTGGGTAAACTTCAAACTATACTCATGAACAGTAAATACTGATTAAGTGTGAAAAACTCTAGTACCTTAGATTCTCTCAATTATCGGGGAAAGGAACACCCCAAGAAAGCCTCCTCAAACACAGTCAAACTCAAAACTAGTTAACCCTCAGCTCTACCCTTCTTCCACTGGTCAAACCAAGTCCTAGCAACACTCACTCGCTCAACATCGGCGATGTGCATAACCTCAAATACCTTTTTCTTTCTGGATCCTCAGTAGTGCTTGATCTAGTGAAAGTTGGGGAATTCATTCTCAAGAAATCACGAACCTACGAGGTATCATCTGTTCTTGTCGATCCCCTCTTTGTTGCCTAACCTGGTTGGTCACAACTTGACTAAGCATTCAGATTGCTTCTCGACATTCAACATTAGTAACCTCTCCGTGGGGTTGCACTTCAGGTGCATTACCCATTGCTCCTCAATGTTCCTTCTAGTAGGATAACCTCAGACTGTTCTACGTGAAAGCATGATAAACTGAAAGACACGCATAAACATGAGTTAGAAATAAACTTTATAAAGATCAACTCATCGCACGAAATCAGTATGAAAAAGGTGATGGAATTTCCTAAATGTTGCAGGCTCCTAATCATAGACGTGATGCGCTTCACACAAATAACTAGGACTCTACAGACAAAGCTTCATAGGATCGCTAGAAATCTTGAACTCTGTGATGTAATACCAAGTTTGTCACGCCTCAGGCCTACACCCAAGCCATGGCTGACACTTGAGAAACATTGTCGGCCCCAAGCGAACGCTTGGCCTAACTAACTACTCAGAGAAAAACTTATAGCATAAATACAATGCTCCAGTGAAATTTTAAATAAGTGTCTCAAAACAAACTTAGAACGTTTAGGATAAGCATTCCATCTTATCCAAAATGGCAACTCAAGTTTTAATTATGAAATAAAAATGTAAAGACAAAATAAACTACTAACTGTTTATGAAGTCTCTAAAACTGAGAGGGATGTCAGGACAAGACCCGCAATCATCCTAACCTCTGAAAATCTATTGAAAACAATATAAAAAGGGTCATTTTGAAATCAAGGTGGCCCACCAACTAACTCTGAGTGATGAATTGGATCAACGGGAGGCTTGATGCTCATCTTCCTTACCTATATCTGCATCATAGTACGATGCAGACCAAGTGGCCTCAGTACATTGAATGCACGAGTATGCGAGGGGAAAACAAAACATGGCATAAGCTTGAAATGAATATGGAAAGAACACTTACTTGGATTTACTCAACTCAAAAATACTTAACTCAAATACAAAGTAAAACAACAATAAAGGCGCAGTTTATACGAAGCATTTAAAAACAATAAATGACAACTCAATGTGTTAATAAATACAATAACAACTTAATTATAGATAAATTAATATAATGATATTGTGGGAATTTCTCTAACCGCCAACCATAACTAGGAGCTAAACTTATGATACATCATCTTGCCCACGCTTCTAGAACTGTCCTATACCTTGCCATGATATAGAAGGCCTCACCTAAGTGGATCCACTACTCTATGCTATAAAGAAATAATAAATCATCTAAAAATATGATCCTTTTCTACCCATAGTGTCTACATGGTTTATGGATAGGTTGAGCTAATATGAAGTCGTCCTCATATCGTTGCTCAATACTACTACCAAAATATACTCATCTATTTGTTTTAAAAACAGAACACTTTCTTTGATTTGAGAGAATTACTCAAAACTTAGCTTAAAATGTTTCTTGGAAATTGGTGTTTCCTTTCTTGTTTAAATGTCATAACATTTTAACTCTTGGAAATACTTAGTTCCCGTATAACCTTTAAAGAAATGAACTTTTGTAACGACCCGAGAGCACTACAAGTCATCACACGGCGTGCTCGACCTCTCGGAGGTCTTGTACAAGCCTCTTAGCTTTTATTCATTACATAGGTATGAAAAGTAGTGCGGAATTAAAATTTTCACAACATAACTAATAAAAAAATCTTTTTATAAAATTCAGGAACAAGTCTCATCATCACAAACTAACTTATATACGTCTTAACATCTTTAAGGACATGGCCCTTTAAATTGAAAGAAACATACTAAGTGTTAAAACAATGTCTTAAAATGAAAAAAACTAAAAGAAACATAGATCATGTCCTCGAACATATGAGGACATACCAATCTTGAGAGAATCGACTTCCCAAGATTCACCTTCTAAGCATCTTCACTTGCCTTCCACCTATACTTTTAGAAATATAGAAGAGCATGGAGTTGGTACAAACATTGTACTAAGTATGGCATTATGCAAAAATATGCTTAAAGAGGACATTTTAGTTGAAACATGTTTTTCATGCTATTTTAGTAAAAGCTTTATGAATCAAGTTTACAACGCATCTTACAAGTCATCATTTAACATACAAGTAATACTTCCATAAATCTCACATTTAGTCACATTCATTAAGTAATCCATTTATCAATTAAACCTTTCTATCCAAAGTTATCCTAAGACCCACCTAGGTAAGATATGAAGAGACCGCCCATACAACCTCTTCAATACACACCTAAGTGATCTATAAGACTACCACAGATAAGCATGCTTCATTTCAATTCAACAAGTCAATAAAGCATTACAAAATTATTAAAGAAAACATGCATGCATTCAAGAACTTCACATAAAGACCATCTCCAAGAAAACCCCCAAGTTACACTCAGTGCAATGTGAAAGTAGCATCCCATACTACTACTCCCACCTTAGTGCTCCTTATGAATCACCCTTGACAAGGCCTATCACATTCAATCATTTACATTAACTTTCATCATATTAGACATAAGATCAACATGCTTCATTAACATTAGACATAAAGTCAACTTACTTCATTAACATCATATAGTAACCCATTCATACATTTTCATATAACGACACACCAAGACTCCCTTCAAATGTCTACTTGTTCAGTGGATAGATGATGTCTCATTCCACGACCTACCCTAAGTAGTACACCCTTTAAAAGACTTAGTCCATTACATTCGTTTTGTGGGGGTAGCTTTAACCAACAAAGACCATCAGATCTAGACATGGAATTCTAGTATTAACCTGTACCGGATGAGGGATCCCCACATGCCTAAGGTAGGGTCATTCTCTTAGACTTTACATGGATCTCCAATAACTAAACCTTTGCGGGTGCATAGTTAAGGGATAAGGAGATTGATTCTAAGTAGTACATCTCAACTCACGAAGAGTACTCATCTCAAAAGGTATATTGGATACAACATCTCTACTCACGAGGAGTATCCACCCCTTCTTCAAAATCTCCTCGGTGCTAAGCATAAGTCCCCACAGAGTGTAGACATTCATTACATTCATTAGAGATTCTATCAAGTACTACATCTCAACTCACGAAGAGTACTAATCTCTAGAGGTTACTTTTGAATACTACCTCTCAACTCATGAAGAGTATCCAACCTCCAAACTTTCTTTGTAAAGCTCTTGGGAATAGTGAGGTTGTTACTAAACACATCATCTCAACTCACAAAGAGTGTCCACCCCAAAATCCCCCTTCTTCATTCACTAGAGTTCTTAGGAATAGTAAGGTTGGTATTAGACACTTAATCTCTACACACGAATGGTGTCTACCCTAGAATCCCCCATTTTCATTCATTAACTTCATTCATTCATTCCAAGTGTGTGTGTAAGTATATGCGAGAACACTCTTCACATAACCACCATATTCATAACTTTGACTTCTAAACATAATCATGCTACAATCAACATAATTCACGCATTATCATGCTTCATACGTACATTATACTTCATTTAGACATACCATCTTCAAGACCCACATTCTTAACTTCATAAGACATCTCATGCATATACAGTATAACATCTCTTTACTACACCTTCAATGCCTTCAACGACATAATCACAACACACACACACACACACACACACACACACACACACACACACACACACACACACACACACACACACACACATATATATATATATATATATATATATATATATATATATATATATATATATATATATATATATATATATATATATATATATATATATATATATATATATATATATATATACACTTCAAGTAACCACCTCCACCAAAGGTGGACCATACCACTCAAAATAAATTCAATAAGAACTAAACAATATAGATCAACTTACCCTTCATACAAGCTTTGACCACATTTTCTCAATACTTCTAATAAATCATAATAATAAGGCATACATGGCAGTACATAATCACAATACAATATCGGGAAAAACACAACTCTAACATTATCTAATCATATACATTAAACCCACTTCGTAAGTCAAAATTTAAGAGTGTGCATATTCATGGGTCCATTGAGTTTTTAACCATAAAACCATCACTATATATTGAGAACATCATAATCCATCCATTAAAACCATTTCATACAAAGACCCATGCTTAAAATTCAAAATAGAAGAATTTAGAATTTGGAACCCTTTTTTAAAAACCTTTGGATTGTCTGCTTGAATCAGAGAATAATCAAGGATGAACTACCATACCTTAGTTTATAAAAAAAAAACACGAAATTATAGTTAAAACTTGAAGAATTTTTACCTTCTTCCTTGGAGCTTCAAAGCTTGAAAAATGGAGGTTTTTGGAGAAAGGGTTTTGGAGAGCTTTTGTTTTGAACTTGAGGGTTTTGATTTGATGGGTGAATTGGGGTTTAAAGTGACTAATAGCTGTCCATAAATAATCCCAAATGTTCCCAAAAAAAACCAACACTAATTGGACCCTTTCTCAAAGTCTAATTTGAGTTAAAATTGACGCGACCGAATCAAGGACATGGATGCGCATCGCGGGGACACCTCCACATCTTGATTCTTGAATTAATTTCGTGACAAAATGGTTCATGACATGCCCGTGTTGCAAGAAATAATTTCTGCCTTTAAGTGACTGTTGTGCAACATGCAGGCAATGTCACATTCTGCTTGTTTTGGCAGCCTTCATGCCACACATTGGATCCTCCTCAAGGACCCTTTGGTTGGTTCTTGGGGAGTCATTCCCCGATGTTTTGACCCTAGGTATGCCCCTCTAGGTACTAGGGTCATCCCAATTTATTATAGACTCCATACAACACCTAAAAACATGCCCAACAAACAAGGACACACTAGCGCACACTCAAGGCTAGTTTCTGAACGTCTTGGCCATTCTTCGACATTCGACTTTAAAACTTTTCCAACTGACTCATAAAGATATTATTCATTATTTAACACCTTATAAACTCATAAAACTCATGATAGGATCTAGCTTGACCTTTTTTATTTTGAGGGTCGTTACATTCTCCCCCACTTAGAAAAACTTTCATCCTCGATTACACTAAACACTTTCAAGGACAACAAGGACTCAACTAGCAGCTCACAACACACATCATCATCGAAATAAAGTTCATAGTCAATGCACCAAACTTACAAGGAACACCAATTTCACATCATCATGCACTCTAAGCAACACGAGTAATTAGGAACTATTCCCACAATTCAAATTCCACACATAGTCATCATTTTCACTGCATTTATGGAGGAAATACCTTCTCTAACAATACATATGCACATAATATCATTATAAAGCTCAACATGTAATAACTTTCAAATCACACATTGGCATATAAGCATAACAAGTCATAAGGCAATTAAGCAAATATCATTAGATATACATTGACATGAGAATTATAGATTAACTATAAATCTTCCCATGTAACTATGATATCATCAAGAACATGCAAAACATTATACCATCAAGGCACTCATAACATAAGGAGACATGCAACTCATACTAATTTAGCAAGACTCCAAACCATAACAAAACCACTAAGAATTTTGGTCTCAAGCTTGAGAATAATAGAAGGAAAAGATAAAGATATCAACAACCTCAATACTTAATTCCTTCTCCCCCACTTAGGGTAAACCCACCAAGGAACAAATCAAAAATAACCATAAGGAACTATGACTTACCGAGGCCTTCACTCCCTATTAGCTCCTTTGTTAGCTCGAAGTGCATAGAAACAATTCTTCCTTTAAGTATTGGGATCCGGACCATCTTGAGGAGCTTGGTTGGTCTCCTTCCCTTTTTCCTTGACAACTTGGAAATCTCTCATCTTATGACCCCTATTTCACATCCAAAATGTCCACCCGTGCAAGACACTTACCCAAGTGTTGCTTCCCACATGTAGTACACTTAGGTCTCTCATATGTATAGACACCTCCGCTCCCTCCTTGAAAATTTTTGTGAGGAACCCTATCCTTGATCCCTATGGAAGAATCTTGATTATAAAACCTCTTCTTAGACCTATGTTTACTTGGTTCATCCGATCTATCCCTTTTCCCATCTCTATTCATCTTCCTAAGCTTGGACTCCTCAATTTGTTGAGCATACACCATGAGTCTAGGCACACCCATCACGAAACTAGACATTCTTCCTCCACTAAACTAGACACCCCCATTACGAACCAAGGTTGGGGCATGCTTAGAGAGGTGGGTGAACTTGAGAGTATACTATTCCACACTCATTCCCTCTTGACGAAGGTTCATGAATTCTACTAAATTTTTCTCCCTCAACTCTATGGGAAAAAACCTATCAAGAAACTCCCCAATTTATCGGGCCTTCCCTTACACGTCTCTCCTTCCCTCCATTGCTCAAACCACAATTGTGCCACATCTCTTAGTTTGTAAGTGGCTAGTTCCAATTTCTCTCTAGGAGTCACACCCATAACAATCACCACCTTGAACACCTCATCTATGAGGCCTTGTGGATCCTCATCCACCTTAGATCCATGAAAAGTAGGAGGATTCATCCTCATGAAATACCAGATTCTAGAAGCGGGAGTACTTGCATTGGGTTGAGGTACAACTCCTAGGTTAGCTTGGGCCATCACATGATTAGTGAAAACTTGAGCTTGAGTCATCATGAGTTGGGTCAAAGCTCGAAAAGCATCCCTTATCTCCACATTAGACATATCCCCTTCAACATTGGGAGCTTCACGACCTTGGGGCACTTGAGGGGGGAACCTTTTCATTCACATTCTCTTGGTTAGCTATAGGGACTTGTTCACCCCTGGAAGAACTCCCTATTTAACTACTCCTTCCTCTAATCTTCTTGCCGGTGCCCTTCTTCTATTCATATCCTATAAACACAAGAGAAGATATTAGGAAAGACACTTATAGAACTCAACTATATGTCACGATAAAAGAGTAATGATTAAAGGGAAACTTCTATCTCCCTATAGCCTGTAGCTCATAGATGTATCGCGAATCACACCTATGAACAAGACTCTATTGGACGTGGCTTATGAGACTTTGGAACCAAAGACTATCTTCCCAAAACCTTATACTCTGATACCAAGGTTGTAATGACCCGAGAGCAACCCTAAGTCGTCACACGGCGTACTCGACCTCTCGAAGGTCTTGTACAAGCGTCTTAGATTTCATTCATTACATTGGTATGAAAAGTAGTGCAGAATTAAACCTTTCACAACATAACAAATAAGACAACTCTTTATAAAACTAAGGAACAAGTCTCATCATCACAAGCCAACTTAGACACGTCGTAACATCTTTAGGGACACGACCCATTACATTGAAAGAAACATATTAAGTCTTAAAACAATGTCTTAAAAAGAAAGAAACTAAAAGAAACATAGATCATGTCCTCAAACATATGAGGACTTACCAATCTTGAGAGAATTGAATTTCCAAGCTTCACCTTCTTCTAATAATCTTCACTTGCCTTCCACCTATACTTTTAGAAATATAGAAGAGTATGGAGTTAGTACAAACATTGTTCTAAGTATGACATTATGCAAAATATGCTTAAAGAGAACATTTTAGTTGAAACATACTTTTCATGCTATTTTAGTAAAAACTTCATGAATCAAGTTTATAGAGCATCATACAAATTATTTAACATACAAGTAATACTTCCATAAATCTCACATTTAGTCACATTTATAAAGTAATCCATTTATCATTTAAACCTTCCTATCCAAAGTTATCCTAAGACCCACCTAGGTAAGACATGGAGAGATTGACCATACAACCTCTTCAATACACACCTAAGTAATCCTTAAGACTATCGAAGATAAGCATACTTCATTTCAATTCAACAAGTCAAATATTCGTCACTGAAGATACTAAAGGAAACATGCATGCATTAAAGAACTTCACATAAAGACCATCCTCCAAGACAACCCCCAAGTTACACTTAGTGCATTGTGAAAGTAGCATCCCATACTACTACTCCACCTTAGTGCTACTAAGGAATCACCCTAGACTAGGCTTATCACATTCAATGATTTACATAACTTTCATCATATTAGACATAAGATCAACATGCTTCATTAATATTAGACATAAAGTCAACTTAGTTCATTAACATCATATAGTAACCCATTCATACATTTTCATATAATGACACACCAAGACTTCTCCCAAATGTATACTTGTGCAATGGATAGATGACGTCTTATTCCACGACCTACCCTGAGGAGCATACCCTTTAGAAGACTTAGTTTATAACATTCGTTTTGTGGGGGCTAGCTATAACCGACATAGACCATGAGAGCTAGACATAGAATCCTGTTATTAACACATACCAGATGAGGGATCCCCACTTGCCTAAGGTAGGGTCATTCTCTTACCCTTTAAATGGATCTTCAATAACTAAACCTATGCGAGCGCATAGTTAAGGGATAAGGAGATTGCTTCTAAGTACTACATCTCAACTCATGAAGATTACTCATCTCAAGAGGTACATTGGATACAATATCTCTACTCACGAGGAGTACCCACCCCTTATTCAAATTCTCCCGGTGCTAAGCACAAGTCCCCACAGAATTCTAGACATTCATTAGCTATAGGTTAAGAGATTTTACCAATAACTACATCTCAACTCACGAAGAGTACTAATCTCTAGAGATTACTTTTGAATACTACCTATCAACTCATGAAGAGTATCCAACCTCCAAACTTTCTTTGCAAAGCTCTTGGGAATAGTGAGGTTGTTACTAAACACATCATCCAACTCACAAAGAGTGTCCACCCCAAAAAACCCTTCTTCATTCACTAGAGTTCTTAGGAATAGTAGGGTTGGTATTAGACACTTCATCTCTACACACGAATGGTGTCTACCCTAGAATCCCCCATTTTCATTCATTAACTTCATTCATTCATTCCAAGTGTGTGTGTAAGTATATGCGAGAACACTCTTCACATAACCACCATATTCATAACTTTGACTTCTAAACATAATCATGCTACAATCATCATAATTCACGCATTATCATAATTCATATGTACATTATACTTCATTTAGACCTACCATCTTCAAGACCCACATTCTTAACTTCATAATACATCTCATGCATATACATTATAACATCTCTTTACTACACCTTCGATGCCTTCAAGGACATAATCACAATACACACACACACATATATACATATATATATATATATATATATATATATATATATATATATACATATATATATATATATATATATATATATATATATATATACACATTCATATACTTCAAGTAAACACCGCCACAAAGGTGGACCATACCACTCAAAATAAATTCAATAAGAACTAAACAATATAGATCAACTTACCCTTCATACAAGCCTTGACCACCTTTTCTCAATACTTCAAATAAATCATCATAATAAGGCATACATGGCAGTACATAATCATAATACAACATAAGGAAAACACAACTCTTACATTATCTAATCATATACATTAAACCCACTTCATAAGTCAAAATTTGAGAGTTTGCATATTCATGGGTCCATTGAGTTTTTGACCATAAATCCGTCATTTTGTATTGAGAACATCATAATCTATCAATTAAAAGCTTTTCATGCAAAGACCCATCCTTAGAATTCAAAATAGAAGAATTTAGAATTTGCAACCCTTTTTGAAAAACCTTTTGATTGGCTCCTTGAATGAAAGAAGAATCAAGGATGAACTAACATACCTTAGTTGATAAAAAGACCACAAAACTATGGTTGAAACTTGAAGAATTTTGACCTTCTTCCTTGGAGCTTCAAAGCTTCAAAAATGGAGGTTTTTTAGAAAGGGTTTTGGAAAGCTTTTGTTTTGAACTTGAGGGTTTTGATATGATGGTTGAATTGGGGTTTAATGTGATCTAATAAATGTCCATAAATAATCCCCAAAGTTCCCAAAAGACCCCTAAGCTAATTGGACTCTTTTCCAAAGTCTAATTTGACTTAAAAATGATGTGACTAAATTTGAGATATGGTTGCGCGTCGCAGGGACACCTCCACGTCATGGTTTTGGAATTAATTTTGAGACAAAATGGTTTGTGATGTGCCCGTATTGCAAGGCAGAATTTCTGCCTTTAAGTGATAGCTGCGTGACGCACAGGGAGTGTCACATTCTGCCTGTTTTGGCAGCCTACACACCACACCTTGGGTCCTCCTCAAGAACCCTTTGGTTGATCCTTGGGCAGTCGTTACTGGATTTTTTGACCCTAGATATGTCCCTATAGATACTAGGGTAATAACCACTGATTTTAGACTCCATACAACACCTTAAAACATGCACAACAAACAAGGACACTCTAGCACACACACAAGGCTAGTTTCCGAACGTCTTGGTCGTTTTTCGACGTTCAACTTTCAAACTCTTCCAACTGAATTCTAAAGCTATAATTCATTATTTTAACACCTTATTAACTAATAAAACTCATGATAGGCTCTAGCTTGACCTATTTCATTTTGATGGTCATTACAACTTTACTCTTACTCTTTCTCAACTCAATGCTTAAGTCTTAAAAGAAGTTTAAAAGGTTTGTAAAAGACTTCTTAAAATAACTTAAAGAACTCTCAAGACTTGACTCTTAAATTTGCGTTGAATATGAAATATGAATTCAACGTTATGATTTGTGATAGGAAAGATCTTGTAATTTTTTGGAATTATTATAGTTAGTTAAACATGAGAAACGATCAAGAAATCACAGTCCGAATGCAAGTTTGCGGTGCAGAGATGCATTTAAATATTCAAACAGAAAATTAATTTTGAAATAGATAAGTTTGCGTCCTTTCCGCGATGCGAAGGGAAAATTTGTTCACATGGGGAGCAAGTCTGCGAGCGGACTTGCGTGCCAAAATCTGCCGACTCTTTCCTTCTTTGTTTTCCAACCCCAATTTGCGTAATTTCAATTCTTTTTCTTAATTTGTCTTTAGATTAAAATACAAATTATATGTACACTAGAATATAACTCAAAACACTTTAAAATCAACATTAAACTCTCAAGAACTTCTAAATATCTTCCCAAATTCAAGAACGAAGTAATTCAAGCAGACACATCAAGAACATTCAAACTTATAATCTTTTTAGGACGAATTCATGGTGAAATAAACATGTTTGGCACGTGGGTGAACGAACCCAATGTTATGAAAGTCTCACATACCTTGTAGGATTGATTTTTTTGCAAAATCCACAACAAAATCCTGACCTTTTCTCCTTTTTCTCTTTTCTCAAATCCCTAGAGTGATTTTGGAATGCGTAAACTGAAGTAAATCATATTAGACTCCAACTAAACTTCTTAAACCAAAATAAATTAATTAGGTATGGAAAACACCATAATACACTCCTATAATCGATTTTGACTTTCCTTATCTAGACAACCCAACTTCAAATGGGCATATATTCCTCATATGGACTCGAAATTGGGCAAACTTTGCGGTGTGGAATGATAATTCAAATATATTTCCTAAGTTATCTTGTAAAACACATAAATAATCCTGATCTAGAAGCTATGATGGTTTGAAGTTGACCGAAAACTCACACTTAACATAGCTTAACCAATTTCCAGACTTTTCATTTATTCCAAAAATGATTCTTAAATTCTAATTCTTGCTCTTTATAGCTCTGCCAATTAGCGAGATGTTACATTGTGATTGATGAATATGGAGTTTGTTGTTGAGCATATGCATTTTGATAGAGTAGTATTGTTGACTTATCTGCTATGTAAATTGTGAACTGTTAGGTTAGATTGGTTTTATGCAAGTTGTAGTTGTGGAGGTTTGGATGGGGTGTTAGGAGTACCCTTATTCTATTCCCTTAATTTGTGCTTAGAAATTTACTTGTTGAGTACCGTGTGGTTTGGTACTCACCCCTTGCTAGTTTCAGATGGGGTGTTAGGAGTACCCTCATTCTATTCCCTTAGTTTGTGCTTAGAAATTTACTTGTTGAGTACCGTGTGGTTTGGTACTCACCCTTTGCTTCTACATTTTTGTAAGTTACGATCCCGGATCTTCGTGGTGCCTTTTATTCTCTTCTTTTCCGGGGCTTCATGTGGAGATTTGTGAGGTAGTTGTTTGTCATATGAGCGGACCTTCTTACTCCTGTTTATGATTTTGTTTTACCTGAGAGGTAACGTCATTTGAGACTTATGTATTTTCTTTCAATTTTAGTATTTACATTGTAGGCTTGTGTACGTGACAACCGGGTTTTGGGATTTAGTTAAGTTGATTTGTAAGTTGGTAATAGTAATTGTATTGAACTACTATTTTTGCTCTTTATCGGAATGGTTGAGTTGTAGGCTTACTAGTCTTGGTGGGATAATACGAGTTTCCTCACATCTATTTTTGGATTATGACAGAATGGTATTGTAGCCCCTGGTTCATAGGCCTCACGTGTATACATGTCAAGTTTACGTAGAGTTTCAAGGATCGATACATAGATGTCTATACTTATATCTGAGAGGCTACGAAGACTATTAAGAAACTTCCTTTTGTTCATTCTTTCTCATCGTGCCTGGTTACCTTCCCTAGTACTGATTTATTGTATATTCTTTTGACAAATGACGAGGACTAAAGCTATTGTTACTGGTGGTAGACAGAAGGCACTTCCCAAGACAGTCATTGAGGCACCGGTTAGGGGTAGGGATAGATCCCGAGCTAGAGGTTGTGCTTGTGGAATGGCACTAACAAGATGTCGTGCCTGTGGAGCAGCACCACAAGGGTCGTGCTAGAGACTCTCTCCAGAATCTCAGATTGATGATAGAGAGGACCAGGTTCCTCGAGAGCCTGCCACCATACCTTTTCTCCAAGATACATTATTAAGGGTGTTAAGTGTGCTTAAGAGCTTTAGGCAGGGTGGTGGTGCGACTACCACACCACATGAATTCCAAACTAGAGAGAGGGCTTAGACCCAAGATAAACAACAAGCCCCAATCATATAAGATGTGGTGGGGTAACCACCGGTGGACCCTCGTTGTTAAGAATGATATTGCAAAACAAGTTGTGGGCCAAGTTGCACCGCTGATCGTTCCGATAGAGGATAAGCATTGCAAGTATGAGAAATTCCATATGATGAACCCACCTCAGTTTCAGGGAGGGAAGAGTAAGGATGCTCCTCAGTTTGACTACATGCTGAGAGTTACTAGAGGTAGTTGGATTAGCTGAGTGACATGGGGTTGATATGATACACTCCAGGTTGGTGTGCCAGCGAAAGAGTGGTGGCGAGTTTGTTTGGGGTATTTTCCAGTTGGATCTCCTCCAGTGACTTGTGAGATATTTTCAAGAGCCTGTCATTATCATTTTATACCTTGAAGCTTGAGAGAGGAGAGTCGTTTAAGGTTTGAGAATTTGAGACAGGACAACTTATATGTTACAGAGTGCGAGGCTCGTTTTTTCCAGTTGTCTAGGCATGCTTTGACAATTATTCCAGACGAAAGAGAGGATCCATAGATTTGTGAGAGGGATGACTTTTTCTATCAGTTGTCTTTAGGGAATCTCGAGAATGGGCTTTCTTTCAGTCCTTTGTGAGTGCCGCCAATAGGGCTGGCAAGGGGACTGGGACTGTGGGACGGGACGTAGGGGGATAGGACAAAGAGGTTACGTGCATGTCCCCATTCAGCCGCTACCGGTCCAGGCGGAATCAGGATTGACGAGACATAAAAACGTCCCATCCTGTCCCACTATATTTACGGGATGAGATAGTGTTTTGTGGGATGGGACGAGACGGGACGTGGGATTTTTTTATTTTTTTGTAGCTTTATTTATTTGTATTGAAATTATATGTTATTGAATAATATTTTAATTTATTTGGTTTTCAATAACATATTTAGCTAATACAAATGCTTATGTTTTGAAATTTTAAATTTTAAATTTTAAATTTCAAAGTTGAAAGTTCAAATTTGTATTTTAAATTTTAAATTTCAAATTTAAATTTCCAAATTTTAAATTAAGTATTTTAAAGTAAGTTTAGTATATGTAAATATGTATGTATATATTAAAATTAAAATGCAAGACAATAGTAGTATAATAAAGACT
This sequence comes from Solanum sitiens, assembly GCA_016801875.1. Taxonomy (NCBI): domain Eukaryota; kingdom Viridiplantae; phylum Streptophyta; class Magnoliopsida; order Solanales; family Solanaceae; genus Solanum; species Solanum sitiens. The sequence continues at coordinate 211,898 of JABWTJ010000788.1, forward strand.
TGAATAAAACCTTTAAGTTTATTCAATTAAAATCTAATTTCAACTTACAACTTAGAAGTTACAATTGCAAATATTAGTGGAGTAACTAATCTACACATCCACCTTCTAGGAAGACATCTGTTTCAATAAGTTCTCATACGTAAATATAATATTTGTTACAAATATTAGAGGAGTAACTAATCTACGCATCCACCTTCTAGGAAGGGTTCAGTTTCAATTAGTTCTTGGATGTAATCTAATATCTTTATTCTCCCAAAAAATTTGATTCTAATTGTCGTATCAAATCGATGGTAACATCCTTTGGTTTTGGCAATGTTGCTAGAAACTCTTGTGCCTCTAATTCATTGTCACTAGATCTAATTACTGAATTAATCCAAGCTTCTTGTTTGGAGGTTAACTTTGACAAATTATAATTCCTCCTCTCGGCGTTGACCTAGTTTGTAAATAAAGTTGATGTTTCCAAACTTTCTTCCACCAATAAATGTCTATAATCTCTAAGTTGAAACCTTGCCGCACTAAAAGCAGTCTCCGATGCAACTGATGTAGCTTGAATAGCTAAAACCTCATGAACAATTTTGCTAAGAATTGGAAATGCAACGCTCTGTCTCCTCCACAATGCTAATATTTCTACATTGTCATGATTTTCGTCATCTGTTTCTAAACACTGATTAAGATATTCTTCAAAATCATCATGGATTATAGAATTAAGACAAAGAAAACACTGCATCAAAATTATCAATTATATCTTTACTATTAGCATTAGTGATATGACCAACTTCTTCTTAGTATTTCTAGATTTCTATATTTTTCATACAAAACTTTTGCTTATACTTTTATGCTAGACTTACACATTTCACAAGTTGAAATTTCTTCGAGTAAAATTTCTAAAGTATCATAAAATGTTTCAATGAATTCCTACACACCTCGTAATTTTTATTGAGGATTAAGTAAAGTAGCAGTTAAATAAATTTGAGGAATAAAAAAAAAATTAAAAAAATTTCAATCATACTTCCAATTGCAACTCTAAATATTTTATTTTGTATTTAGAAAATTGAAGTGAAACAACACAAATATTTATTAATACTAATGAAAATAGTAGGATAATAAATTACAGAAAACATGGTTGTATAATAATGTAAAAGTCTTAGAAATTCCAATAGGTCTTAGTTTCTTCCTAATATACATCACAAATTCTATTTATTGGGTCAACATTATAAGCATTAAACACTATTTATATGTTTCATTTATATTCCTAAGAAACTGAAAGCATTTTGTAAAAATAATTCCACCTTGTTTTAATATGTTTTTGAACTTTTCTTTGTGTCATATCACATAGTACACAACGCTCGTTAAATTTCCTAATTCTAGCTGGTCTATGAGCATAAATTATTCATAAAACAACATATTCAATTTTCATACAACCACAATCAAATAATGGAATACCATTTTGTACAACTAAATTTATACATGTGCAACATATCTTACATGAAAAACATTAGTATCAATTGGATGCATTATATTACGCGACATGTTGTGTCTAGATCGCACACGCAAGTGCACGTGGTCGTACAAGTAATAAAGTGTCCCTCTTTAAGAGCTGGGTATCGTACCCATAGGGACTCACAATTAGAAACTGGTAGTTTTCCTAAATTTCAGTTTACACAAATGCAATTCCAGATTTCAAGAGTTATTTATTTTCTATTTATAACTTAAAACCTGATATAACTAATAAGATTCAATTTGAAAGGTTTTCAAACAACAATTTGGGAAAAGTTCAAGACTACAACTTCTATCAGGATTCATCGAATCAATATCATTTAAACGGGTAATTACTTATAATCGAATCAATGAATCACAGGGTTAGATTTATGATCATGGTCTCCCGACCTCTAATCACCTAAGATAAATAACATCCTAACTACATCCTTGACCGGGGATAGAGTAACTAATTACCGCGCATTAAGGTATCTTCATGTATGGTGACCCAAGAAACGTTTCTAGGTATATCCCTATCCTAGAAACGAATCAAACCTAGCTATTTAGAGTTCAACAAGATCCTTATGTTCCCCGTTTTATCCTCTTATTCCTCTTCTGAGTTCAACTCGCACAATAAATTTATTTCTATAGTGATCAGTCATGAAATACAAAAATAAGAACATAAGAGATATTCATAATGATAGTCGATAATAAACCCAAGAATAAACTCAATGGATTACAATCATCCTGTAGCCACAACCCTAGAACTAGGGTATTTAGGTACTCATAGTCGAAGAATCAATCATACAATGGTTATGAATCATCATAATGATTGAAACGAGAAGAGATTGAAAAATAATCTTAAAACTCCAGAAAATGTCTCAATGTCATCGTTCTTCCAAAACCCCAAAAAAAGAATCAATTATAAAATAAAATAAAACCCTATTTATATTAAAAGTCAAAACGGACAAAACAGGGCCTAAGGTGCGCAATGCCTTCAAAATTTTGAGTCCAGAATACTTTGCCTTCTGCGTGACGCGCGATCATCACGAGGTGTTCTTCCTTGATTCAAATCTCGCAATCAGGATTCTACTCCCTCTCCCCGACGCGAGAGTACACAAAGTGTTTTGCCTATAATTGATTTTGACACCCCATCTTCTGCTCCCTTACGCATGACGCAGAGGCAACACGCAACGGCCTTGTTACATTTTCTTCTGCTTCTTCCTTGTTCTCTTTTGACTCAAATCTCAAATTTCTTCCTTTTTCCCTTTTTGTGCTCGTTTCTTCCATTAAGATTACCTACACAACTAATTATGCTGGTTAGTTCATAAATAAACAAACGACTCGATAAGACTCTAAATACATACATATTGAATTCAAACTAAACTTAAATGTGGGCATTATTAGGATTCTAGACATATAAATATTCCTAAGATCAGAAAGTCATTACTTTATCTAAAAGCATGTAAAAATCTAAACCATTCAAATATTTGAAGCTAAATATGCACTGGTTTTTTCTCTACTCATTTATAACTTAAGATTCGTTTTTGCAAATTTCAGTTATGATCAATCCAAAGTGATGTAATAATTAAATAATAATGTTCATTAACACTACGACCCATGTCCGAAGTTATACACACTTTACAATCTAATATGGTAAATAAATAATAAAGATATTGACAATATTTACCTTCTATATAAAAATATCATATTTAACAATATCTCTTCAAATAACGTCAAAAGAAGGATTATAAGTTTGTCGAATATACTCAATAAAACAGGAATGTGAAGAAAAAACTTTAGACAAACTACAAACAGAAATTATCTTAGCTATATTTTCGTGATCTCTTTACTTAACGATGTGTTAGTGAATAAAAACCATAACGTTGTGTTAGTGGACCACTGGGGTTAGAAGGATCTAATGTTCCTTGAACCGTGTTAGAAGCCCCTACTGATTGATTAACATTAATGTCAAAATCATTAAATTGAATTCCTTTTTTTATCAGCTAAAGCTTTGATTGCTTTATTTTTAATCGGCATACAAGATAATAAATGTCTATTTTAGCCTCCGGTCCCACTGTAACCTCCACCTTGTGTATGTCTAAAATGTTGCTTTCACTTATTACAAATAGAAATAGAGTTTTCCTTATCTAAAGTCATAAATTTCCACACAGAAGTTTCAGGGCGCTGATACTTCTCCTTTTACCTTGTGGGAGGTATAGGGGGACATTCACAATTTTGCTTAGTTGGAATTGTAGTTTCAGTTAGAACTTCTGTCACGGGACTAGTAGGTGTTTCTTCTAATTTATCTCTTTCGAATCAACTTCTACTTCTTCACCTGAATTTTCATCACAATTAGGATTAATATTACCATAACATCATTCTAAAACTTCATGATCAATTTGAACATTTGAATCAATATCAAAGTGAGGAGTGAAAGAAGTATCATCAACATAAGCAGAATCTCATTTGTATTAAATCTAACTCTAGGCATTGATTTAGATGAATAACCACCATATTTACTTTTAGTTTTTTCCTTACTACTTTTTTTAAGAAAAAGTTAATAGATTGGACAAACTGGTTGTTACTTTCGCTTTACCGGTATTTTCTTTGTTAGAATTCATATTTAATAAAATGCAAAGTGTAATAACATAAAAATTAATTACAAAAAATTAAATATAATTATTATATATGAAACGAACTTACCAAATGTTAGTTAATAGGAGATATAATAACCTGTAACGACCTGCTTAGTCGTTTTGAGCAGCAGATTTTATTTCTGAAAAAACTGTCTGAGACGACGTATCCCACGACGGACCGTCATGGGCACGACGGACCGTCGAGGGTGTCTCGTTCCAAAACACTTGGAATTCTTATATTTGAGTGCTGAAATCGACTCTCTGAACTCTGTGACGGACCTGCAGGACGGACCGTCACAGACACGACGGACCGTTGTGAGGTTCCGTTTCAAAACACTTCAACTCTTGAGAATTGGGTACTGGGAGCAATTCTCTGTCCGTCGTGACGGAAGTGCAGGACGGACCGTCGTAGGCACGACGGACCGTCTCAGACTCATCAAGGAAATTGAGTCTCTGAAGGTTGTGACGAACCTGCAGGACGGACCGTCGCAGGCACGACGGGCCGTCACAGGTTGCGTAATCCCAGTCTGGGTCGGATTTCTGGGTAAGTTTTAAAGGGGCGTTTTGGACTATTCCTGCTATAATTATGAATTTCGTGGGTTAATGTTAATAACTCAAATTCTTGGGGGTGTAAAGGAGATAACCTTGAGTTAATTAGTGGGTTAATTCCTCATCTTTTATACTTAATTATGTGCTAATTAGGGTAAAAGAAAGAGGGTTTTGAAGAAGAAAAATAGAAAGAACAAGGAGAGAGAGGAACGATCGATAGAGAGAGACAAACGAAGAGGAAACAAAAAGCTTTGAGAGATTTCTTGCTTGATCACGAATCCTCGGTGAAGGTAGGTTATGGTTTTGATACTATTCGTAGTAAACTCTTAATAGTGAATGATATGTATTGGTAGTATTGTAAACCCTTCTATATGCTTAATTGTATGCTTGCATGAATGTGATTATGTGATTGTGATAAAAGAAGCATAATGAAGCTTTTGAATCCAAAATCTTGAAGAAACCCTAATTCACCTTGTTATTGATGATGCCTTGGTATAAAAGAGGCTTGATGAACTAGAAGTAATGAGATGAGGTGCCGTGGTATAAGAGTGGACTTGATGAATTGATGAATGATGTTAGTGGATCGGTAG